>JAPMOR010117061.1:0-11146 GCA_026543865.1 Argiope aurantia
CACCTTATTGAATGTTCCCATAAAAATCTCTTCCGGCAATAATGCCAGTAAAAAACACTTTAGTTGATTTTCAAAATTCTTTTACCCATTCGTTGATATCATCCATGGATTTGAAGTTTCAGCTAATAAACTATTTCATTGTTTTCAACGATTTCATTTTCGAAATTCGGAGACAAATTCTTGTCTGTTATATTAATATGCTCAGATAAATCCATTTAATCCGGAAACAAAAGGTTAAAAAAATAGAGAGAGAGGAAGCACACAATAAATCCGTTATTCAGAAATTCTCAAGTATAGTCCGAGCAATACGAACTGAAACTATTTCACAGTTCGCATAAAATGACGTCATACTCTCGCAACAGAGTGCGCTACGGTGCAAACCAATGATATTGCCCTATTTTGACGTCATACTTGAAATAGTGTTGTTGTTGTTTCCAATGGCACTTGCCATAGGCAAGCCCGCTGATTTGAAATCAACGATTTTCAGCCGAAAGGGAACGTCTCTTATTTTAGTAGCGCCAACTAGGGCCAAGAGTACGATTTTGCTACTCACGCATCACATTCGCTTGCACAGCCCCTTTTTAAAGGGGGGCACATCTCACCGATAGAATAAATGAAGGACAACCATGCCCGAACCGGGACGCCCAAGTCACGGGGAAGACGCGCTACCCCTATGCCAGGACGCCGGCACCATATGAAATTGTGTATTTCCATATGAAATAGTGTAGAGAATGGGAATATGTGACCCTGTTTGAAATTGACACTTTCTAGAAATCGACCAGATCATGTCAACCTAAATGAGTACAATCAGAGCGCATCTTATAAAAGCATCAGGCGGATGTGAACTGTGCTGTGATTGGACTCCTAAAGCTTGACATGAGCTTGCCGATGCAATCATTTATTGCTTATGTTTACTTTACACTTCAAGATCCACATGCTAAACTTTGCTGTGAGTATAATATATTCTGGGTAAAAGTGAATTTTAGTGTGCACCCAGCTGCGCCAACAATGCCAAGTCGCCAATAAAGATGGTTGACAAAATAAACAAATACTTCCGCGGAACAGTTACGGTTACCATTTCTCGCCATCTAATTATGACTTTTTACTGATAAGTTATTTTGTTGTTTTTATTCATACTGCTGAAGGCACCGGGAAGAATTTTTTAACTTAAAAAAAACATCCTACGGCTTCGCTAGCAACGGGAGCGGGACCCTAGTAGCTTCGCTAGCACATTGAACATAAAGACTGTGTGGATAACAGAAATAGTACATAACCAAGAGAAGAAAACGGAGAAATAAGCAATCGGAACATTCTCCATACAAAATTTCAAACAAATATACTTTTCCCACCTTCATCAATTCGTAAAAAAATATATTCCACTCACCCTTCATCCATTCTGCCGGTTCGATATCAAACCATTCTCAATACAAAATTTCAAGCAAGCATCCTTTCCTAACTTCTCCAACTTGTAATATATATATATATATATACAGTGTCTCACAAAAGTGATGGGACACTTGCGCTTTACAAAATTAAACTGTAATAAAATAAATTAAAAAAACATGTACAAATTTTTTATGGGTGTGTTTCATACTTAAATTTAGTAACAATTATTACATAACATACATTTTGTCAAAATATTAAAATATTAATTTAATAAAAATACAATTGTTTAGAACGGAGCAAAAAATAGCTCACATAAGTGATGGGACACCATTAGATATGCAACAAAAATCGTCTGAAATAAGCAATAAAAATATTTTTGGTGGTTTTATTTTTACTAAAAAGCAATTGGCAATAATTTATAAAATCGTCTGCAGTATTTCTTTCCAGTTTGTTTTGGAATTTTTGTGTTTTTTAGCTCTGTGCAGCCATGAATGCTAAACGAAAAGAAACCTCGCCTGAAATTCGAAAATTAGTTATTAATTTACATATTTAACGTGGAAAATCTATTAGAAAAACTGCTGAAACAGTTAACTTGAGTCCTTCAACAGTTTTCAATATGATTCAAGGATATAAAAAGAATCATATTATTCAAGATAAAAGAAGACCTGGCCGACCCTCAAAGCTATCCAATGGAATAAAGCGAATTATCGTTCGAAATATTAAAAAAAAAATCCAAGAAAGAGTGCTTTTAAAGTTGCTGTTGATTTACAAGCATTATATGGAATAATTGTTAATCCTGAGACTATTAGAAGGGTAATTCGATCTGCTGGATATCACGGTAGAGTAGCCAGAAAAAAATTCTTCGTAAGTGAAAAGAATAGAAAACTCAGACTAGCTTTCGCAAAATCCAACATAAATAAGAATTCTGATTACTGGAATAAAGTTATATTTGCTGATGAGAGTAAATTTAATATATTTGGTTCTGATGGTAGAATCTTGGTGTGGAGAAAACCCAGGGAAGAATTTCGCAAACAGAACTTGGTGCCAACAGTAAAACATGGTGGAGGAGGATTTATGGTATGGGGGTGTATGTCCTCCGCTGGAGTTGGTAATCTTGTTTTTATTGACAGTATAATGGATCAGTACAAGTATATTGACATTTTAAAGCAAAATTTGAAATCTTCAGCACGAAAATTGAACCTTCATAACGATTTTAAATTCTATCAGGACAATGACCCCAAGCACACTGCTTTGAACGTTAGAATCTGGCTGCCATATAACTGTCCTGAAATAATAAAAACATCTCCACAATCTCCAGACTTAAATCCCATAGAACATATTTGGCAAGAATTGGAATCAAGAATTCGCAAACACACCATTTCTTCAAAACAACAATTAAAATCGGTGTTTCAAGAAGAATGGGGTAAAATCACTCCAGAAATCACAAAAAAATTAGTCGAATCCATCCCAAGAAGATTAAATCATGTTTTAAAAGTCCAACAAAATATTAAAACCTTTTAAAAAGTAAAATTTTTGGGTAAATATTTGATGAAAAAGTAAGTGTCCCATCACTTATGTGAGCCATTTTTTGCTCTGTTCTAAACAATTGTATTTTTATTAAATTAATATTTTGACAAAATGTATGTTATGTAATAATTGTTACTAACTTTAAATATGAAACACACCCAAAAATTTTTTGTACATGTTTATTTATTTATTTTATTACAGTTTCCTTTCGTAAAGCACAAGTGTCCCATCACTTTTGTGAGACACTGTATATGCATAATAGGAATTTACTCCCGGTAGTAAGTCGAAATTTGGCACGCTGCCAAAAGTGACGAAGTTGTCCTACCGAGGTTATAAAAGGAACTCGCATTTTGTTATCGTCATCATAACGTGTTTTCATTCTGTTATTGAGCGCGCCGTTTCATTAGTATTCATTCATTGTTTCAAGAGGAAAGAATGAATAAAAATTGTCAGCGAGTGATTCACTTTGAAGAAAACTCTTACAGGCTTTATTTTTATTTATTTTCTTATTTAATCGCTTTAAGAAAATTTGTTATAATTTTTTACGTTTACTTAAAACTATTGTTTTTAAGATAGTATTAATTAGGGTTAATAGTAAACGTACTAATTAGGGTTAAGTGTAAACGAGGAGTTTGTTTAGTGTTATTTGATATTTTGTTTTTTCATGTAATAAGTGTATCTTAATTTAATTGCATAACCTTAAATATTTAATTCTCATTGATTGTTTGCCATAATTTTCTGTTTAATTATAGTGTTAATTAGGGTTAAATAGTGAGAGGAATTTTACTAGTGCTTTTGTCATTTTATTTATTTGCAGTAAATTTTACATTCAGTTGTATACAAAATAATTAAGAAATAAATATCTTTGATTACATTGTTTAGAAATGTTTTTTAATGACTAGTTATTTATTGCCTTACAGTAGAAAGTGTATCGCTCATGTGGTAGCTTGTAGAATTTGGAAATATCTCCGTATTATATTGACTTTGCTCTGTTTGATCTTGGATTAGCTTATCTGTGTGCATATTATTCAGATATTTATTGCTATTAATCGTTTGTTATAAGGAAATCAGTTTAGAATATTTAACTATGTCACAATAAATATTCTTTTGATTGGAGATTCGATGATTAAATGCTTGAAAGCGCATTTATCTGAGGATTTGGATGTTATTTTTTACCGAGGAACAACCATTGAGAGGTTAACCAGTAGAATTTCTAAAATAAAGAAAAACTATGATTGGATTTTAGTGCATGTTGGCACCAATAACATACCAGTTGATAGTGTAGAAATAATAATTCAAAAGTATAGGTCACTGGTTAATGAGATTTTACGAGTCAATTCAAAGGCAAGAATTATTTTCTCCAGTATCATTCCTAGAGATTTTAATTACTTTGAAAACAATTACTGGAAAACTGTTAAACATATAAAAATCTTAAACCATAAGATTGAAGCTGTAAATAAAGCATTAGAAAAGTTGTGCCATAATGAAGATGCTTTTATCTTTTGCAATTCTAACAAGCCATCCTGATATGGTTTCCTGGGAAAGGATGGTTTACATCCTGATAAATGTGGTGATCTTGGCTTGGCCAATTATTTCTGTAGGTTTTTAAAGAAATGCATTTCTTCAGATAATGCATCTCGAAAGGTATGTATGAATATTATTGTTTATATGCAATTTATAATAATATATATTTTTTAAGTACTGATGAAAGTTGGAAAAATATTTGTATTTATTTTGGTTTTTGTTTAAATTTTGTAGAGGAAAAATTGCCAGTTGATCACCCCAGGATATATTTTGGATTCTTTGGAGTTTCCATCATTGTCTTCCTGTGATCAGTCTTCATTTTTGTCATCGCCACAGCATTCTGGTTCTGCTTTGCCTGGTAGCGAGGTACCAACTTCTGTTGACCCAGTTCCTTCATATGTTTCTTCTTTTCCATCAGCTTCTCAAAAAGTATATATATAAATGCATTTGTTATCTGATTATATATAATTTATATTGATATTTTTAATGTCCAGATTGTTTTAAAAAATCTGTTATTCATTTTTCTTATATAATTTATACAGGATCAAAAATGTCAATCAATTTCTCCTAAATTCATTTTAGATTCTACTGAGTTTCCTGCATTGTCTTCCTCAAGTCAATCTTCATTTTCACCATCTTGGTCTAAGCATCCTGCTTCTTGGCCTTTAGCACGGTCATCTGTTTCAGCTTGTGCAGTCTCAACCGCTTCTTGCTCTCTTCCACCCTCTCCGCCTGCGCCTCCTACTCTTCCAGTCTCCCCGTCTGTGCCTCTTACTGGTCATGTTCAATTTCTTTTACCTATTGTTTCCTATATGCCTATGGTTCAGTTCTTGCAATTCCATTCTGTTTCTGTGCTCTATCCTCCATTTTATGTATCTGTTGTTCCACCATTTCTACCTGCTGCTGTTTCCTCTCTTCCAACTTGCAATCAATCAGTCAGCTATTGCATGCACTCTGCCAACCCATTCTGAACCAGAACCTGCTCGCACATCCCCAGTCTAGTGTCGGCCAGCATGTGCTTCCAACAAACTTGGAAAGGCAAGAATTACTAAGATAAGTAAAAATATTTTTTCAAAATGTGACAAAAATATCTATGAAAATGTTATTTGCAATATTCCTACAACAAATAAATTTGCAGTGTTACTAGATGATTGTAAAGAAGAAAATAGGACAAATATAGTTTTGGCTCTAAATTAAAAAAAAAAAAATATCACTGGAGGAGGTGCCCAGAATTTCTCATATTCAAAGACTTGTGATTATTGTGGGAAAACTTATTTGTCCAAGTCATCATTTTCAAAGCATTTAAGAAAATATAAATGTGTAGAACGCGTTAAGAGTACTTATCCAAAAAAATGTGAGCTATGCTTAAAATTTTATTCCTCAAGACCCTCTTTTGAAAATCATTTAAAACGCTGCAAACTAAAGGTTTGTGATGTTTTACCAAAAAGCAATTGTAATAATTTATTGGAGGCTAGTGTTAGTTCTCAAGCAGAAATTGTAAAAAAGCCCAAATTATGTTTAGTGCTAGTCGAAACAACTTTAGATTATCCAATTTAACTGAAAAATGTAAAAATTCTTCCCAGTTGTGTCTAGAGTGTGGTAGATTTTATAGTGGTAATGAATATTTTAATGAACACACAAAAAAAATGTACTGGTGACAAGAAGCATGAATCGTATTTTTGTACAGAATGTGATAAAGCTTATTTAAATAAGCATCTTAATGTTGTGCATGACATTAAAAACATCAAAACTTATTCTTTCAATTCTATGGCAAGTTTTAAAATTTGGTTAGAATCTGAAACTATTGGTACTCATATTTATTTTAAATAATCAGTTGGTAAAAAAAATATCCTGGGAGAAAACATTCTATTATTATTCATGTCAATTTTTTCATCCGTCATATCAATCAAGGATTAATTCGAGGGCAGAACGAAATGGTAAACGTAAAAATAAAAAGGGGTTAATTCCTTTCAGTGTAAGTTGCCCCGTTAAGATTTGAGTATGTGAACAGAAGAATTTGATATAGGTTACATATTATTCCATTCATAACCATCAAGTCAGTTACGAGAACACTAAATATCACTCCCTTATAGAAAGTTCATGCGATTTAACTAAATCTTACTTATTACTTTCCTTTCCCGTTTCAAAAATTGTAAAATGTCGAGATAATAGAAATTTTTTTCCTACAAAGGAAGCCTTCATATCTCGTAAAACTATACAGAATTATTTAAGGCACTTACGCAATTCAATTCAGCCAGCCAATGATGCCATGTCTGTTTCTTGTATAGTAGAGGAATTAAGGAAAGAGCCATACAATCCTATTTTAATTTTCAAATTACAGAAGTCGAGAACAATTTTGGACCCTGCGCATTTAGATAATTTGCCAAACTATGAAAGTTCTTTTGCATTAGGTTTACAGACTAAAGCACAAAAGGATATGTTAGTTAAGCATTCAGATAAAATTCTTTGTATTGATGCTCATGACACAAACTTTTGACTTTTATCTTCTTTCTCTGCATGTTCAGGATGAGTATGGTCAAGATTATCCAGTTGCACATTTTATCACTAATGATTTAGATTACCATACCTTAATTGCTTTATTTTCAAGTTTACATTGTAAGATTCCGACCTGAATGTAAATACTGTAATGACCAATGATGATGGTTATTCTTTTAAAGCATTTAATTCTGTATTTGGTCCAAATATAAAGCATCTACTATGCCACGTGCTTGGAAAAGGAGTTAACTTCAAAAGTATGTGATAAGTTTCGCCTTCAAAAAATATTACACGAATTATTAAAAATAATGAAGGAAGTATCTGAAATAAATTTTGAAAATAAACTTTTAATGTTTATCTACTGCAATTCAAATGAATGCCAAAATTTTTTTGATTATTTTGTTAGAAATTATTCTGGGAGAAAAGAATTATGGGCAACCAGTTTCAGACGATTTCCACATGGTAATACCAATACTAACAATTATTGCGAACCTTTTCACAGTCAGTTAAAAACAATATATCTTGAGTGTAAGTAAAATAGGCGAATAGATGATCTTGTTTCAACTCTTTTAAAAATGGAAAGGGATCGATTTTTAAAACATTCTTGTAATGTTATTAATAATATTCCTACTCATTCCAAGTTCACTAAAACTATTAAAGATAAACATGACAGAGCTGTAAAGATTCAGAATACAGATGTCATTGAATATGACAATCATTGGGAGGTTAAATCTCAATCTGTAAAAGGAAAGATATATGTAATAAGAAAAATTGCAGATGCTTGTGTTTTATTGGATCATTGCAGCTTTAAATGTACAAATATTAATTGTACAGCATTGTGCAGTCATTTGTATCATTGCTTTTGTGAAGACTGTAGCAATTTGTGCAAGCACATACATAAAATTCATTTAATATTTTCCAAACCTAATATGTACACAACTGATGATATTCATAAATTTAATGAAAAAAATAGTATTATAATTTTGATATTTTGAGTGAAAAATTAAATCCCAACATGTTATCTACTAATGAGAAGTGCAGATCGAAGGAGGCAGAGTGCAAAAAGTTATGTTCGGAAGTATTAGAATTAATAGAAATTCCACAGATTAAAAAAATCATGTTAAATAATGTAGTTAGTTGTTTGAATAATTTAGTAGCTGGTATGTGTGGGGTTTTGAATCTTAAAAATAATCTGGCTTCTTTACACCTAAATTATATGTTGCGCCTAATCAAAAAATTAATCCGCAGATTAAGTTTTTTAAAAATTGCAATAAGAAGCAAAAATTAAATGAAGAACTTCTTGATGAACCTAATAATCTTTCTGAGTAAGAGGCAGATTTAAAATCCTTTAATGTTAAAAGTTCTGAATGTGTTAATATTGATGTGTTTCATAGATTTAATAAGTTTAATGTCACAAATCCTACTGCTACAATATTAACTATTAATAATATTGATCTTTCATTTTATAAGTTAAAATTTTTAGGTTCAAAGAAGAAAAATATCTTAAATCAATATCGTCAAATTTCAAAAAAGGTTGGCTATACGATTCAGTCATTGAGGCATTTAATTTTGTATTAACTAGAAGATTCACAAATTTTAAAGCTGTAGAATCTTTACACTCTCTTTTGATTTTTAATCAAAAAAACATTCTTCTATTTCCATGGATTCGAGAAATAGTAAATTTTGATTTTCTTATAATTCCTGTAAATTTAAATTCCCATTGGACTTTAATTATAGCAGATTTGAAAAATAAAATATTTGAATATTTTTACCCTCTTTGTTATAAGCCAGATAAGGATACCTCAACATTAATAAACCGTTGGTGTACAGTATTAAATAATTCTCTCAATTCAAATAGCCACTGGCAGATTGTTTTTCCACCTCATGTAAAACAAATAGATGATGTTACTATGTGTATCAAAAATTAAACAATTTATCATTGACTGAAAATTTCGATATACTTGCTTTTAGAGCATTAATGTTTGTACAAATAACTGCAGGCATAAATTTTTAAAATGCTAGTTTTGTTTTGAATACACATTTGAATACAGTTTTGTTTTGAATCAGCATTGTATGCTCACTACATTTCTTGAAGTAATTTTTAAAAAATGGGAATTGGACTGTACACCATTAATATTTTAAACTTTAATAAAATTCCCAATGGTTGGGTTTAGGCGATTGTCTAGACATTTTCTGCCTTTCACTTAAGCTCTTAACTTTTAGGAAAATTCCTTGTTTATTTCAGTTTCAGTAACAATCAAATGCGAATTTTCAACATTGCATTGATGTAAGAATGGAGAACCCGACTTACTAGTAAGTATGTGGAATTTAAATCTGTAATATAAATTAAAAGATTATGATGTGAATTCTAGATATTGAAGTGTTGAAAAAATTGTTAAGTATTCATGTTGTTGCTTGTATTATTAAAAATCCCATTTTATTTATTTTGTCTTCTAATAAAGGAATAATATTCCCAATGGTTGGGTTTAAGTGATTGTCTAGATATTTTCTGGCTTTCTCTTAAACTTTTAACTTTTAGGAAAGTTCCTTTTAAATATTTTAGATGCAGCTGAAGTAATCAATTCTGCATTGAAATTGGCATGGAGAACTAATTTTCATGGATGTTAAGAACCTTTTTAAATATGGGAAGCTTTATTTAATGTAAGCTGAAATGTACTGTAAATTTTTTTGAGTAATAGGAAATGAAAATTCAATTAAAGTGTTTTTCATTTCCATCTGAAATAATCCTCTTATAGGAATTGAAAATATAATTTTTTATTAAATTGTTTTCTGTTATTTATAAACTTATTAATTAACAACCAACTTAAAAGCCTTATTCACTTTCTTAATCTTATTTCTAGATATTTTTTGTTGCTGTTGTCTTTATTTTGGCAATAACCTTTGAATATTTCTACAACATAAAATAATTGTTTTCAATCTTCAGTCAGTTTTTAATCATTTAAACTTGCGTTTCAACAATATGTTTGTGTACATACATACACACGCATGCAAAAATGCATTATGCTTGCATGGAAAAAAAAATGATCTTTCAATGTTTTGCTATTATGTTAACAAAAGCTGAAATGAATAAGTTAACTCTCAGAAATAAACTAAATCTAGGAAAATGTAATTCTTAATATGTATCTATGAAATAAAATATGAAACATATTTTTTAGAAGAACAAATGCAAGAAAAGGATTTCTGTAACTTAAAATTCCTTTTATTAATTTGATATTTATAGTCAGCTCAATGCCTTTGGAGTTTTCTTTGACCCATTAATGTTTATGATAGCAATATATATATATATAAACTGAGATTTTATAATTTGAAATGAAAATGTTAGTTTTTATTAATAAAAATACTTTTTAATATTTTTATTTGCTGAAAAATTTGGAAATCCTAGGATTTTATGATTTGATCATTGTAAAATCAAGTACATGTAAATAAAGCATAAATGCCAAAAGCTGTGATCTTATTCATCTAAATTTTGTATAGAAAAGTAGCCAATAAAAAATCATGTTGGAATTTAAAATTATCAACTTTATTATTTATTAGATGTCTTTGCCGAAATGGCTGATTTGTCAGGATATTGGTTGTACTTAATTTCAATTATATCCCATATTTGACACTGTAGGTCAAATGATGTGGAGTGTAGAGAGTTAACACACATTCATTCATCTTTATTATTATTATAATAGATATTATTTTTTAAAAAAATGGATCAAAAGTGATAAATTTTGTGCTTCCTCCTTATCTGACAGTAAAATAATTTTAGTAGTATGTAAATATATAATATATTAAATGAAAAAAAATGTTTAGTTTACATCAAACGATACTTAGTTATATATTATAAAAGAACCAATAAAAAAAAAGAAAGAAATGTATTTTGATGATTATGTGAGGTGTCCTTTTTTTTTTAATTTAAAATCTAAAAAATACTTTATTTAAAGATTTATATCAGTATATGTTTTGCTACCTGAAATATACAAGGAAGATTGGCAAAAAATCATTACTCCTCTTTTATTTCTGTATAATGTAATTAGGTTTATATGTGCTGTACTATTCTCAATGGTATGGCATGAAATAAGAAAGGTGAAATATTAAGAGAAAACTTCTGCACACATGCTAACAAATAACAGAAATGGGACTTAATTTTAAAAAATATGTTCTCATACACACATCTATCAATAATTGTCTCTTAAAAATGTTTATA
>JAPMOR010117095.1:0-14310 GCA_026543865.1 Argiope aurantia
AATCAGTGATTGATGGTAGAAATAACATTAAAATCAGTGATTGATGGGAACTGTGTATAGACCATAAAGCAATCCAAGAATGAATGTTCTTAATGATTCACATCTTTTGAAAAATTTAGAACCTTTTATTTAACCTTTTAGAATAATAAAATCTTTTTAATAATAATATATTAAATGGTATATAAAATTATTTTCTTTTGAAATACATTTCAGAGGTGTGTTTTTTTGCAAATAAAAAAAAACTGGAAAAATTGGCCACATTTTAGTAGTCAGACGTTAAAATTTATAAATTAAATTTATACTTTTCTAAAAAAAAATTAGGTCTGTAAAAATTTTTGTTAATTACACAAAAGACAATTTATGTGAGCAACTTTTCTTGCATTCAAAAATTATAGTATTAAAAAAAATGAAAAAAAAAAGTTTTGTGAAGCTTATAAAAGTACGAGGATAAAATTAATAAATGAGTAGATAAAGTCTGTTTTATAAATTATTCATGATTTATAAATGAAATGACGTCTTCACAGAAGTTTGAAAAAAAAATGCTTCCTTGCTGCAATCAACTCTTGATAGGAAGTTTGTACTTTTTTAATCTATTTTTTTTATTTTTTAAAAAAAGTCTTTAATTTATTTTCTTTCATCAATCATTTTCAACAAATGAAATCTGCACTTCAATTTAAATTAACAATTTATTTAAAAATCAGAATTAAAACTCTTACAAATTATTTTCAAAATTAAACTACATTAATTTTAATGCTTCACCTGAAATGTGTAATTTTTGATAAGGAGAATTACAAGTTTTTGAGTTTTGAAAATTTTTTACGCAGTTTTATTTCAAAATGTTTTAAGTAGTCATTTTAATTACTTACTCAACAAAATATGAAAACTTTTACTACTAGAAAGGACATTTAGAAAGAATTTTTTCAGAAAATTGTTCAACAATCTTATAAACTATAATCCGAATAAATTCGGATAAGATGAAGAATTTTCATAGCGTTTCGATAAACTGGACGATAGCTAATCAATTTATAAATTTTTTTCGATTTTATTTATATAATTAATGGGATAATTTAAATAATTTTTATTTTAACTTAATTTTGACGAATCATGATAATAATTATACTTAAAAGAAAAGTTCAGAAGAAAGTTGTTTCAAATGATCTTGTATCATTTGAAATCTACAAATGCATTGATGAATTTTTGAGGTTCAGATAATATTAGAAGCCTCAAATTGGAACGTTTTACACTGCTGGTCTTTGAACCGTAAATGATTCTGCCAAATTGAGTCAACTCTAGGCTTAAAATGTTTGAACTGAAAAAAATATACATTAATTGATTATTCTGGGTTACTTAGAATACATAAAAAATCTAAATTATCCTTCCAAAACATTTATAAAAATTTTATTATAAATAAATATATAAATAATTTCACCCATCTAATCAAACAGTGATATTTTCCTCCAGTTTGTTTTTGATTCGGAACACAAACAAATGGTTAAATGGTCAAAATGGATGATTCTTCTGTACTTCAATATCCGGTTTATACCCAAGTTGTTTTAAAAAATAAATAATAACATTCTTTCATTACTGTGTGTAATTAATGACTTTCCTGTTATTAAGTGGCAAAAATACATCAAAATTATTTGATTTATTATCAACTAGCCGCCTTTGGCGACCAGCCGGTTCGCCAGTATTACCGCTCGCTACAATTTTCAATTAAATATTTTAAGTAACTGGTCTCTTAAAGGATTCTCAAACAAAACATTTTTATTCTTCAAATTTTGATAGTCATACCAAAATTATACTGTTTAGATCGTTTCGTTCAATTTACTATATATATTTTGCTAATTTGTTGTCATTTCCTGCAAAACTTCAACTTTAATTTAAAATGTAAATGATGAAATTGCAATTAATATTAAGATATTTTTTAATAAAAACAAGCGTTTTATTTTATTTATCATCCTTATTGTTATTAATTTATTATTATTATTATTGAATGTGAATATTGCAAACAGAATCGCTCGGTATTTAAGTCTTATGTTAACTACAAAATATTTTTCATAATTTATGTAATATCTCAAACAATAATTCAACAAAAATGTCTGAGATTCAGCATAAAATTCAGTTTTTAGTTTTGCTTTCAAAAGGATTGAAATGAAATCAATAATAATATTTTGTTCCGGCCTATAAATATATTTCAAAAATTATGAAGTCTAAATTTAATGCAGTAAGGTATCATATTCTGAGAAATATTCTGGACACACCAAATTTTAAATAAATGAATGAATGTTTCTATTTTCCACGATCAACTAAGACTTATTTATAAAGTTTTAAATGTTAAAAATTTAGAAAAACTCAACATTTTCGTAATCTTAGGCCAATTAATCTTGAGAAACCTGCGCGCTGATTGGCGTATTTTCTTTGAAGCGATCGATGGAAAATCTAAAATTATCCTTTTTTTTTTAATTAATAGTGATATTCAAATTTTCATAAATCAGTCAGTTTAAGTGATTGGAAATTAACTCTTAAAAGTCAGTGATTTAGTTGATTGGAAATTAACTCTATGACCACCATAAAATCTGTGCTTTCTCTTGTGGTGTATGCATTCTCCTTAATATCCTCTCGAATAAAACATCACATACAAAAGTACTACATAGAACAAACACATCAAAATTAAACATAACATTTCAATAGTTGCCAAAAACAAAAGAGAGAAAAATGCAATTAATAAGCAGACGATATTCAGAAAAGTACAGATATTTAGACTGGAAAATGAAATTATCTGAAATTAAAAACACGCGCAGACGATGTTTACAAAACTAAAAATATTCAAACCTGAAAAGGAAAATATGTGACTTATTCCATCAATAAATGCCATAAGTTTGTTTATATCTTCATTATTTTATGAGTTATTAAACATCAAAATGGGTCCGGGACTAAATAAATACCCTGTATAGAGAGTGTAAAAGATCATAAAATAATTTTTCTTGAATTTATTTTTTAGAAAAAATAATATTTTATATTTGTTTCATTTCCTACAAACACGTGCCGAAAATTATATTTTTGCAGATTTCATTTCCAAAAAGATTTAATTTATTTTTAATTGGAGCTTTAATCAATGTGATGGCAACACTTTGAAAAAAGCTAATTTTTTCCCATGAATGCGAAACGTGCTTAATTTTTATTTTTATTTTTTACGAAAAAAGTATTGAAAAACATAGTTAAAATATTTATTTAAAAATTCATTAAAAATAGAAATTTAATTTTAAGATTAAAACATTAGTATCATTTAAAAGATAAATTTTTGATCTTTAACTTCATGTAAAAATCTTTTTTGTGCGGTAATATTTTCAGCAGTTACAGCAGAAACACGTCAACATTTCGCTTAATTTTTAAATAAATAAAATTCTAGTTAAAAATTCGAAAAAATAACCCCCAGGTGCACATTCCCGGCCTCCAAGATATACACGTGCCAAATTTGGTAGCTGTAGGTTGAATGGTCTGTCCTGTAGAGCGCCAACACACACACACACACACACACACACACACACATTGAGCTTTATTATAAGTATAGATTAAACCTTTATTTGCCTACGCCATGTCTTTACAAAAGAGAAATCCAACATGAAAAGTATTTAAAAAGCCATTACTCGAAATGCCTTTTAAAATATTTCTGTTTAGAATATTTATTTATTTATTTGCATTATAAATATTATTGTCGATATAACTATTCAGCACCAGCTACAATACAATGCAGCGAAAGTGACATAGTTGGAATCAAAATTTTTCGGTCATTCTGAGACTTGCAAAAGAAGATGAATACTTCCTTCCATTAAGCTATAAATAAGTATATGGGAAGTTATTATAACTTTAGTTTCCTATAATTTACAGGCAATCTGTAAGGATTCTACATTCATATATATTGATAAATATTATAATTTAGTTTAGTTTAGTTATATTAACGTGTCGTTTTTAAAGCAAAACTTGGGCTTTTTTGGGAAGGACCTCAAACTTTCGAACCGTTGTCAGATGACGAGGATGATACCTAAACTGGCACCCCCTTCTCCATTCTTCCACGCCAACCAGCGGGAGGGCGTTTGTGCCTGGATTTAACATGCACTAGGTCCGCTTACACGACGGTTCTTCGGTGGAATCAGATCTCAATCCTGAAGCCCTCCGGTTCCAAAACCGAGATATTACCATCATGCCACCGCGGCCCAGAATATTATGCTTAAAATTATCACCCTTCATGGCATCTGAATTTCATTCTAGGCAAATTTATGTGAACGCCCACATTAACCTTTTGTTGTTCAAGCATGAAACAAGGCATTTAACTTCATAAAATTCTTATTTATGTTTGTATTTTATAAATCCCACAATATTTAACCTCTATTGCATCTAGCTTAACTACCATAATACTAAGGAAATTTCAAATTCATTTTTTTTATTTCAACATTTTTATACCCCTTTCCCTTTAAGGGAGATGGGAAATGCTACTTACTCTATGAGAGAAGTAGTATTATTGTATCAAAGAAAAAGAAATAATGTTTGAATCCCTTTATTTGTTATATTAAAAATCCGTTATGAAATTATGCAGATAGTTCATCTCATTATCATATTTGACTAGACAACCCAGGGTGGACCAGTGCCTTCCTCTGAATTCTGTTCCACCGCATTCTATTTTTGGCACTTGTGCACCAGTTTCTTTCCTGGATAGCCAGGAAGTCTGTCTCCACTGACTCCATCCATCTCATTTTGGGTCTACCCCTTCTGCTACTTGTTAGAGGTTTATGTAAAAGAATTTTTTTTAATATAGAATCGTCCTCCATTCTAAATATATGAGCCCTCCAGTTCATCCGATTTATTTTTATGAACTTTATAATATCTCGCTCCCTAAATGACTCTCTTATATCTTCTTCTCCAAACATTGTTGATTTCTATTCCATCAAGAATGCGTCGCAGAATTTTTCTTTCAAAAATGGCTATTTTATTCTCTCCAGCTTTGAAAGTCTATCTCTAGTTTATATTTTATCATAAAAGTAAGCAAAAGAATAAAGAAAATGAAATTATTAATATTTCATTCTTAAAACGTTAAAAAAGTTTAGAAAAATGTAAGAAAGTAGTAATTTTGTTTTTACTTTTGAAGTGTATTTTACATTAGTACCTCTAGTTTGAATCTGTACTCCGGAGTACTGAATGTAAATCTCCTAATTAATAATAGGAGTAAGTTGACCAAAATAGCATCATATAGGTTGGCATTCTTTTTTCCGAATGATTTCGCCAAAATTCGCTAAATTTATCTAACATCTTTTCTGAGCGCACATTCGATCTTCGGTGAACTCAAGACTATATTATCAGTTGATATTGTACCGTCAGATGCTTGATTTAAAAAATTTTACTTCTAACTTGTGGAACTACAACTATTTTTTTAACTATGAAAACAATGATTCACTGATAAGTTGAAAGTATTTATTACTCTGTTGGATTAAAACACGATTCTTATTTTTTTAAAAATAAAACAAGCAAACTAAGGAGCAATTATTTATTTTCTAAAATAATTAAAAATATCAGATACCTGCAAAATAACTGATAACAAAAAGTTTTAACCCTTTAAATGTGCCATATTTTTTTATACTATTTAATTACATAGCGGCTTTTTTTTTTAACTTTTTGGAATATGTTATGTAATGATCTTGTCCAATGAAATTTAGATGGACTTGAAATATGGATTGATCATTTATTGAAGTATGAGCCTCATAATATATACTGCCTAAATCCGTCACGGTAAAAGAATAATAAAATTTTTTGCATAAGACTCCATTACCATCCCCCATTCATTTCATACATAAAAACCGTTTGAATATTCCAATCCATCACCTACCACATCCAATTGCCATCAAAAGTACTACCGAATCATTTAACTGCTACGAAAAGTCACTTGTTCCGATAAAAACATTACTCTCATCGCTTATCAAGTGCTCAGCATGTTGCACCGGAGAAACTCAAGTCAAAAGCCACCAGCAACCGGAAGGTCACGGGGCTCGACTCCAACCCGAGTTTCCAAAGAAGAAGGAAAAAAAACTCTCTCTCTCTCTCTTAAAACAGGGCAGAAAGTTCCACCCACGGGTATCGGAAAATGCCGTGGGAACGAAAGCCCAAAAAGGGGCGGCCCACCTTTCCACCAAGTAGGTTGAAGCTGACCTCTGGCGGCACGACGCTACATCAATTAAGAATTCTTCTCCCTTGACTCTCTCTCTCTCTTTCTTGCCACGATGATGGTAGGGGGTTCCCAACAGAGCTTTTGTTGCAGCAGACCTTTTGCTTTTTCTTTCGCTGGTGTCTGTGCGCAGGGGGTAGGTTGTTTCACGATAGCAGAATGGGAGAGTGCTTTGTTTTTTAAACCCAGTAATCCATCTTTCGGTGGATTCCTTTTTCGACGCCTCGGTGGTTGTCCTGTGTGGATGGGATTTGCACAATGCTAATTCTCTTCTCCCTGTCTGCTCAAAATAACTTTTTACTTTTTTTCTGTAGTGATGTGTTTTGAAACTTCTCTCTCTCTCTCTTTTGATGGACGGGACTTTTGCGTGGAGAAATGAATTAAAACGATGCACTTTTATGATTTATAGTTGGCAAGGCAATGAACAGAATCATGATTTCCATTCTGTTAAATAGCATTGCCTAAGGTGAGAGTTTTCATGAGCATTATACAGTGATCATGCTAAACAAATCAATGAATGTTAAAACAACTAAGACTTTATTTACTGGATCACTTTTCCTTTAGTATAAAAATGACCAGCTCACTATAGAAACACTAATTACGGAAACTAGAAACACTAACTAACACTAATTAGACACACTGTAGAAACACTAATTATTAATACATAACATAAATTTCACTTAAAGCTATAGCCAAAAAAAAAAATGAATAGGAATCAATCCACTTAGTTTTTTCCCCCTGTTTTTTCCCCATATTTAATTCTGAAAATCAAAAAATTTCGGAACTCAGCATATTTTTTTTTAAATAAAATAATTTCAAAGAATCAAAAGGCTAAAAAAAATCAGACTCACAAGTTTTTTTCTTTTCTAATATTGTGCCGTTCTGACGTTCGAAAAATGACATGATGGCTATGAGTCTAGGGATTGATTATACTGGTGAGTAAGGGAACTGGGGCAGGTTAGTAAATAGGACATAATGAAGAATGCATTACATTCATAATATTAAAACGACACAGCTTTATAATATTTGCTTCGTTATTGAAAGTTTATTTTTATAATTATTATTTTTAGAACCGTGTTTTAGAACTTCTCTCTGTTTTGATGGACGGGACTTTGGCGAGGAAAAATAAATTAAAAAGATGCATTTTTATGATTTATACCTGGCAAGCCAAGAAACAGGATCATGACTTCTAGTCGGTTAAATAGCATTTCATAAGGTGAGATTTTTCATGAACATGATACAGTGGTCATGCTAAATGCTAAACAAATCACTGAATGTCAAAACAACAACTTAGAAATTATTTATTGAATCGCTTTTCATTATTATCAACTCAATATAGCAACGCTAATTACTTTATAAATTAGTGTTTCTAATTAACATTTGAAAATTAAATAAATTTCATAATTTCATTTGAAGTTCTGATAAAAAAAATGAATAGGAATTCAATTCTCACGGCTTTTTTTTTTCTTCACTTGTGGCATATTTTATTCTCAAAATCAAACAATTACGGAACTGGACCCTTCTTTAAATAAGTTATTTCACAAGCAATTTTTTTTTCCTACTGTTCTGACGTTCGAAAAATGGCATGATGACTATGTGTCTAGGGAGTGATTATATTGACATGTAGGGGTTTTGGGGCAGGCTGGTGGATAGGACAAGATAAAGAATGCATTACATTCATATAATTAAAACTACACAGTTTTACAATGTTTGTTTAGTTACTGGAATGCATAATTATGCTGAGGCGATATTAAGCGCATATTTTGAGTGAGTGTTACCAATACTGTAAAATTAAGAGCAAATTTTGAAAATTAAAACAGAAAATTTAAGCCTAAAACTTTATCAGAATTTGATGCTTTTATACCAGAAGCTTGCATATTCTTTATTTATTTATTATTATTGCGAAACTGATTGCAATAGGAACTAGTTTATCTCTATTGGCAATTAAGTGCTTTGAGATATATCAGTTTTATGTCAGATATATGTATGATTAATTCTTTAGGTTTGAAGATAAATTAGTACCATGGCCGGGTTAAACTTTGGTGGGCAGTGCTGTTTCGGGGATCTCTTTCACACCATTTATTTTTAAAAGCAGATATTCTTTATTAATCTAAAATTAATTTTTATTTTAGCAGATTTTTAAGTTACGAATATGATGACAAACCGAATTAATTAATCATTTGGAACGTGGATCACTTTCATGACAGTTGATTTTATTATTTCGGGTATTAAAAAAAAATGGAAATTTAAAACCAGTTTTGAAAGAATGATTACAAAAATTAGTAGTTAACTTTTTTGACACTATTTAAATACTGTAGAGGGACGAGACGCTTTATTATGTGTTATGCCATGGATGAAAGAATGAGTTCAGTTTCAGGAACTACTTTTTATTAGCGGGTTAAGTTCCACGGCACAAACATTTAACACAAGCATATTGAAGAACAAGGCATAGAACAAATACACACGGCAAGCAAGGACAACACAAGAGACAAGAATGAGGAATCATGGGAAAACATGGCTCTTGATAGGTGGCTCTAGTAGCGCCACCTATGAAGAAAGGAGAAGGCAGTAATTGTAACCGCTACAATACTGTAATATGAAATTTCAACTTAAAAACATTTATCTGCACTGAATATCATAAAATAATCTTCGGAATAAAATTTAATGGACTGATTTGCAGAAATGAAAAAGAATTCACAATTCATATTTAAACTTAATTGATACTTGAATTTAATTTGAATGAATTCAAGTACACGATTCGTAAAGCAAAAGAAAAACAAAACATTAAATGCCCTTAAAATTTCTCCCCCCCCCCCCAACTCCAAAAAGATCGCGCTCTCGGGGATCAAAAAAGTTGTAAAGATCCTAGGTGGTGGCCTACTTTGCCCATTTAATAATTCAACTCTGACTGGCATATTATTAATGTATAAAAGAATATATAAGAGAAAAAAGTAAGGAAAAGGAATTGATAGTAAAGTATTTAGTTGTATATCTGTATCAGATTCAAAAAAAGTATTTTATGTACGCAATGATGTAACTAGTGTCGCTCTTCTTAGATGTAAAACAATTTTTCTGAGAACCTGATTTTATCACTATGATCAAAAATAAATGAAGTTCAGTATGTCACTAAGTAAAAATAAATTTTAAAAAAAGTTGACGACATTATCAACTTACCCGAGTCATCTATATTTGATTTCTGTGGTAGAATTAAGATAGGATTAAATAGTGAATAAGCCAGTCATGTATACCATAGAGTAACCAAATATTTTCACTGCTAGTTTACGAGAATTTACTATCAGGATCTTGAAAGAATACGTTAGACAAAATTCACAAGCCTCCCTACATTTAAAAGCACTTTTTTAATTAATTAAAATCAAAGAAAACTTGTAAATCAATAAAATTGATAACAAACAAAGGCTTATTTAGCGCTTTAAAATGATTTTTGTGCAATAATATGCTCTGAAGTTATGGAGAAAAACGATTAGACGTTGATTGATTTTTAATAAAAAACATCTAATTAAATTTATTTCTTTTTGCATCCCTATTACGCAAGAAATAACTACATGCCAAATTTGGTAGTTCTAGCTCAAATGATTTGTCTTATAGACCGTTTAGAGCGATTTCTTACATCTTAAATGCAGAAATTTGCAGGTGATTTCCAATTTGTAAGCACCATAAAGACAAAATAAAGCTGGTTAAAAATTATCTAAGATCATCTCACAGTTAAGAGAAATAGAAGAATTATCTCCTAAATATATTTGAAATAGATTTTAATGAAATTATCAACAATTTTTTATAATAAATTGTACTGGAATATTACATTTGAAATCAAATTTTTAATTCCTTAAATTTATTTATTTTTATTTAAAGCTTATGAAGCCCATGAAACTTTCAAAATAAGATCGGCATATGGCATGATCACCCTGAATTTCAAAAGTTTCAGCTATGTCTACTGGATAGAAATTTATTACTTACGGCTTAAAAAAATATCGCAAACACTCTCAAACGGATTCATAGTTTGGAATATTAAAAATTTGAACTTTATTAAATCTTAGCAGAATTTTAAGAAAAACTTCTTTTTAAATTGCTTCAATAGATGTAAATTTTTTAACGAATGCCGTGAAAAGAAAACGTACTTTTACATCTTAATTTTGAAGATAAGTGATTACTTAGAAAAATCGATTTCGGAAAGAATGTTGGGATAAAAATATTTTTTTTTATCCCAACATTTTTTTTATTTCGTGCTCTTTGAATTTTGTCTTAGCTTTTATTTTTTGTCAAATGCATTTATTTTTAATATTTGCAAAACTTACTTTGATACTTTACATCTTTAAAAATTATTTTCACAAACCGTACATTTTGGTAAAATCTTAATTTTTTTTCTTTGTTTAAACTTTGTTTAGTGATTTTTCTGTATGTTTTATAGCTCCTAAAATACAGAATAATGAAATCTGTTTATTTAAAAAGATTTTACAATTGTTCTAAAGTTTCATAACGAGAAAAAATCGAAAAAAGTCTGTTATTCATCAGTAGAATCTCAGCATTTAAATATTGGCTGGAAATATAGCTTATTTTTTACATCAAGAGCTAAATAATACAGTTTTTAAGTCATCTCCAGAATGTTGAGCAAATCATTTGAGGAACTTCTAAACTACAAGAATTTTGCTTTACACCTCTTTTAATTTTAAAAAATCCAATTTTCAAAACGCTTTGATATGAATTGATATGCATTTTTTTTTAATTCGCAATGTTTTTCCAATCTAATTTCTACAAGAATGCGATTTTAACATTTTTCAAAGAATTCACACCAAACACAGTTTCATATCTTAAACGAATGTAAAGAAGGTTATGCCGGCGTCCCGGGTATGACATCTTCCCTGTGGTCTGGGTGTCCCGGGTTCGAGTCCCGGTTCGGGCATGGTTGTTGTTCTTATGTATTCCATCGGTGAGGTGTGTGAATGTGCCCCCTGTAAAAAGCGGTTGTGCAAGCAAATGTGACGCAGTGAAGTGTCTAAGTCGTACTCTTGGCCCTAGTTGGCGCTACTGAAAAAATAAGAGACACTCACTCGGCTTAAATCGCTGACAGATTACTGTCAGAGATCTTGTGAAGTGCCATAAGTCCCAACACACAATAAAGAAGGTTATACAGGAGGAAAAAAACTAAATTTAATCGATATTTTTGTAATATTTAAAGCTGAATTTATATTCGAATTTGAATGTTAAAACTTCATATTTTTACTCAATAGTAAATTATTTATAGTTCAAAAATTCTGACTTTAAATATTGATTCACCATCTTTGTAAACTATGTGTGTTTTACTAGAATTAATTCCAGAGAAAAATTCTATCCATGGATAAGATTTGGTACGGAACTCTGCAGAATAAAATTAATATTTCTTTCACTTGAATAAAAATTGTCCTTTAATTTCTGTATTTATCTAAGCATTCAGAAAACACGGAAGATATTTATTACTTCCCATTTTGGGAATTGGTTATTTTATGAACACATTAACTAAAAAATGCATTGAACTAAATGGATGAAATTTGGTTAAGTGGCCTTAGCACCAAATTTCTAGATTTCTCTCAAAGTTTAAACGAAATTCAATCAGAAGTATGTCTGTCCGGCTGTTCGAATATAAGTTAACACAGTAACTACAAAACGAAGAGAGCTGGAGGAATAAAATTTGGTACTCAAATTTAACATCTATAATATAAATATATACAAGTTTAGAACCAATCTATCAAGGGTGGGGGGATTGACCGTTTATCAATCTGTGCTTTCACAAGCATGGAAACGCGATATCTCTAAACTGCAATAACTAACTTAAATAAATAAAATTCGGAATATGATTTTGTGATAAGATTTATAATTCTATGCCAAACCTTAATTTTAATCGGTCAGGAAAACAAAACGCCTAATGTATACATTCACTTTCCTGATACTTGTGTACTAATCTCTTCCAAAGATAAATCACTAAGAAAATCGACAAAGATCGTACGCTAATAGGTTCTTTCATAACTATTATTCATCAATGGTAAGTGGTAAATAATGTACAAGTACATTTAATATAGAATATGCTCGAAAACTTTGGAGATACACCCCTGTTTATTTATTTATTTACAGCCAGTCATTATTTATCTGAGCTAATGTTATTTTGATTGGATTTTAAACAATTGAAAATTTAGTCTGTTTTCGTACATGAATCATTCGCTTGAAAGAGGATGGAAGTTGTGGAGTTGAATAATGGATCACGGAGTAGAAATTACCGGCCCAGTAACCAGTTATATCTTTTCATGGGGGTATAGCAATGATGCAGATGAGTTAGCAATATCTTTGATGACGGGACGTACCTCCTACAATACGAGCTAGTGATTGCCATTTTATAACCGATTATAGCATCCTATTATGATAACAGCGGTCATTCAGATTCACTAGAAGGGCTTATTGCTACTGCGGGAGCCTATGCGTATCAATTCTCTAAAATTATCTTAATATTGAATATAGGCAGAAGTTTAAATTAGGCGAAATATCGTTTCATCATAAGGAATAATTTTTGTATTGAAACATTTTTGATAGGTCCTTAGAAGTTAGAGACTAGAATTTTTAACTCATTCCTTGGATTACCTTTTAACTTAAGAATTTAAATTCTTATCGGAAAGCTTTCATCGAGTGCTTGTGTTCGCTTTTATTCTCTTTTTAATTCGAGCCTAATGAAATTGGAGGGGGGGGGAGAGATGGTACAGGGAGGAATGAAATTGCCTTTCCCTGAATATCATCTCCACCCTCTAAAAATAAAAAAAAGACCTTTTCTACTGGCTGCCAGAATAGGAATTTATTTAATTGAATTTAATGTTTCTGATATATTTTATACCCTAAATTAATTTAAAGCACACAAACTGTTTTTAAATAAAAATTCAATTTTTGAAATTACGTTTTGAGAAATCTGAAAAAGAAGTTTTTTTGTAATTAGGGATTTTTATAATTAAACATAATAATTTTCAAGAAATTTCCAAATATATTAATATTAACAAGCAGCCTTCCGCCACCACCTGTTAGACCATCATGGTAATAGCATTAATATAGTAAAGGCAATCCGTTTTGATGAGCTATATCGTATCATACCAAATTTAATCGTCATCGTATCATACCAGAAGACATTTGATGACGTATTTAAATGTCATGGACTTTTTAAATTAAATAAAAATTGTGGAAAGCGGCCAGAGTGGTTGAATCTGTAAGACTCTGATGCAGATTTTTTCCATAGAAACTGAAAAGTGAAGTAGTGCTTTTGAAATTTATCTCGAAAATGGGAGCAAATACCTTTGATCACATACATATCTAAGAATTCAACTTTCATGTGAAAGAAAAATAGACGAAATCGATATAGTGATTAGGAGTGCGAGTAGGAGACTAATTAAACGATTACGTTGATTTTTTATATATGTATGCATATGTTTTGAAAATTAATATTTCTGCATAGTTCGTATTGAGCGAATTAAGGGTTTTTAAATGTTATCTCAGTATACAAATTAAACTAATATATTAAGAATTTAGAGGGACATTATATTATACAATAGAAATTAAAATAAATATCACTTGTTGTTGTTGTTGTGTCCATGGAAATACAAAAAGTGAGGAAAGAAAAATCTCAGATAAAAAAAGTCACTTAGAATTTTATATTGAAATTTTTGGTATTATATTCAAATTGTCTGCATTGAAAAAATAATTTTGTTGGCAAAATATTTTCGACTTTAAAATTAATCTGCTTTATATTTTCCAAGCAATTTTTTTTAAAAAGTAAAGAATAATTAACTATTTTTTTAACTTCAAACATACAACAAAATTTTATTTTAAATATTAACTACTACAACTCGAAAACAGCAAAAAAACCATCGCTTCAAGCAACAATTTTTTTCTCCCTTCTTTTTTATTCCTGTATTGATGGTTGTGTACATTCATTCTTTCATCTCTAGAGAAATAATTTACAACAGAGAAGACTTCGAAAAAATAGCAGAACCAAAGTAAAAATAGGGAAAAAAAAGTGAAAGAAAAAAAAAACCCTGTGCGAAATAAAACAAGAAATCATTCTAAAAATA
>JAPMOR010117098.1:0-29215 GCA_026543865.1 Argiope aurantia
AAAAGTTCCACTGAATCTGAAAGTACCTTTCAAAAAAAGAAAAAAAAAATGAAAATTCAAACCGTATTTTTAAAATTTGGATTATAAAACTGTTTTTAGCTATGAAATATTTTTTAAAAATTCATTTAAAAGATTAGATGAAAAATCAAACGTTTTGATTTCGTGTGTTGGAAGCGCTTAAGAAACTATTTGCAAAACCTTTGATTTCTTATAGTAAATAGTAAAATGACTAAACTCTTATGTTAAATTTCTTAAAATCTTCTGTGCCATCTTCTATTCCCAAATGCGAAAAAAATCTTCCACATAATAATAACCCTAACTAGAATCCACATCCATATATCTCTAATTCTAATTAAGCAACAGGATGCATGTTACTAGTTTTCTTGAGGTAAATATGAGCTTGGACAGACAAATTCAAAACAGAATAAAAAAACCAATAGATAGGAGAGACAGACAATATGGCTGCACAATGAATAGTTCTTGAAAAACCTAAAAATTCATCAATTGAACTCAGCTGAGTGGCACATCAGGAGAAGAAAAACAAGCAACTAACCAATTGATTTCTGTATTCTCCCTCACACAAATTAAAAAAAAAGTTCATCTTCACACTTTTGATTCTTTTTCCCCATTTGTTAGGAGTCACTCACCAAAAAAATGATACATCGGTAAATCTTTAATATACAAAACAGATAATTACAGTCACAAATTTTGAATTATACAGACATCAAGCCGATTTTTAACTGTACTTTTCTGAGAAATATCTTTTTAGTAATGTTCATTTTTGAGTCAATGAAGAGTCAGTACTAGTAGAATGCTCTGGATACTGTTTTTAATAAACTTAGTTTTGAAAAAAAGAAGAATAGAGAAAAAAATTTAGAATTTTTTTTCTTCCTCATTACAAATCTAATATATATATATATATATATATATAAATATTTTATAAAAAGATTAAACTTTAAAATGCCCTTAAGAATACAAATTTTATTTCATTATCTAAAATTTACAAGTAAATAAAAAAAATACTAAAAGTGAAAAGAATAATTCTTGTGAAGTAATTGTATTTCAATTCAGAAGAAATTAAAGACTACAATCTGAAGTGATAAAATCGTTTCACATAATATTTTTTTACAAGAAAATCATTATTGAATAATTAAATGTTTTCACAATTTATACAACAGAGAAACAGCATAAAATAAGCGAAACATTTATAAAAACCTTTAAATTCTTGAAAACATAATAATTTACAAAGTCCCAACATCAAAATGTTGTAAATTATATAATAAATAAATAACAGCCATAACATAAATTCTAGAAATTGCATATTGATCTGAAAACAACATATTTTTTAGTTTTTAAGAGCTGGATAATACATGAAACAAAATTAAAAAACTCAAACATTTTTAAATAATTTAAATTAGAAAGTTCCTGTATGGAATATTTTTTTTAACTTAAATTAAAGGCATTCTAGAAAATCTACTACAGATGTGTCCCAAATAAATAATTGTTTCCACAAATGAGTGGATCATCTTGCTGATGGAATTTAAGCAAGGATTCTTTGGATTTTAAAAATATTTATTCTTCAGATTCAGTATCCATTAGGAGAAAAGCTGAGTTGAGAGACGTTTTCTGCATCAAATATATACGATGCAAATGGCAAATATAAATTCAGCAAAAGGAGACGAGAAGAATAATCCTGAAACAGAAACTGTTATGAAAGGCAGTTCCACAGCAAAAACTCAAACCCTATCATACAAAGAAACATGTCCAGTAAAATTTACAAAGCACTTAAAAATGGACAAAACAACATTTAATGACAAAACTAAAAATATAAAGAAACATATTAACATATTTGCTATATTGTTTACAAGATATATGAAATAAATCTTAGGGAAATCACATATTAGTCTATAAAATAAGAAATAATGAATGCAATTATGACAATACATAAAAACAGAATATAAAAAACAATATTGCGAGAGTATTTTACCCTAACATAGAAAAAATCATACTGTTGACGATATAGATCAAATAATAATTATGTTTAAATCATGATTTTAGTATTCCTACAATTAAGGAAGATTATTACTTTGAAGGTGAATAATCAAATTTTTAAAAAGTTACCTTTAAGAAGCTACTTCCGAGAAGATACAAGAACAAACACTAATATAACAGTTTTGATTATAGAATTATATATTACAATGAAATTCCTTAAATTGTGCAAGATTTATGCAATATAAATATAGCATATTACCAATAATTGATAAATATTTTTCACAAACATAGAAGCAAAATTTTTTAAAGCACTTTCAACGTATTCCTAAAAATATTTTGTTATACTAGCGTTCTTACACTTATATGTACTAAGGAAAAAAAATATTATACTACAATTTCACTAACATATAAATTCCTTTAAAAAAAAAGTTAAGGATCTAAGTTAACAAATCTGAAACACAAAGATCTGCATGTTTTTTTAATAATACTAATAAAGATTTCTGTTTCATTTAATATTAAATTCTTACAACTGTTTAGTTTTTCATCAGTAACGCTCAGCAACACATTCAATTTTGTCAGCAAAGTAAAATATTTGGCTCACTCACTTTGCTGACAGAAAGGATAAGTTCTACATTCAGGTTCAAATTTTTCCTTTTCTAAGAAAATTTCTTTTTATATAAAGACACCAAGAAACCAGATTCTAATTTTCTCAGCTTTATGTTACTGGCAGTAATTTATTTAGTTCTCTCTTCCTTCAAAATCTAGCAATATTTTGAATGGTGAAATGTTGATGATATTTTGTAGTAATCTTTATTGCATTACTTTTATTTTTAAATTCCTTAACTATAGTAAGAATATTCACTTTTGTAGTCCACAATACTAAGTTCATATTTTTCCTGGCATACTGTAAAAAAAGTTTTAAAACATCTATATAAAAATAATTTGCATTAAAAATACCAAAATAATTTTCTACTAATAATGTTCAAATACAATAAATAAATTCTCTATAAAGAAGTAACCACAAGTAAAAAAGCAACAATAAGCTGACGCCATTGGAAAACAAATTAATGCCATTTCTGGAAATACAAATTTATCTTCGAAGAGACGACTTGTAAAAACTTTTTTCTTGCCTTGATAAGTAAAAGGTGAAATAAGTCAAGACAATGAAATGAGTCAAGTCAATGAAAAGAATATCTTCCTCACACTACCAGTAGTTTTCTAAACTGAAGGAAAATCTTTCACAGCGATCTCAATACTCAAAACATAAGTACTCTTCAAGCGATGAAAGATCACACACCACAAAGAAATTTCAGTCACATACTTCTACAATTCTAGAGCAGAGAAAATTTTGCTTTTTTTTATGATTTTTTTTCTGTTAATAATAATAAACATATAGAAAAATATATAGTTCTCAATGAGTTTTATTGATGCTACACAACTCTATATAAGTGATTTTTGAAAATTAATTGAGATTAAAAACAACTTCATTTAATGAAACGAATGATTTAGTTTCATTTTACTCAATTAAATGTTGCATCATGATCAGTTATAACTTACCATTACTATTTTAGTGCATCTTTACTAATGATCACTCTGATTTCGTCACATTTTTTTCATTCATTAATATTTTCACATTTTAAACTTTAATATACATTTGACACAAATTTAATGCAATTTCTGTATTGATTTACCTTCCAATTTATATAATAATCACTTATTCGGATTAAACTGATTTATTGTATAGACTTAATTATATCACTGTTTTGCAACTGCTACAACTGCATTGTGATTTCAGTGCTACATACCCATTATAGTCAGAAATATCAACATTATTTTTAAAATTATATATATATATATAAAAAAGGCAGATTTGGAATCAGTACCCTGAAATATTCATATCCATTACTGGTACACCATTACCAAAAAGAGAGTTGCAACTAAAGACAGTCACAATTGTCTGTCACAAGAGTAGCAAAGTCATGAATGTTCTATTATTATAAGACTTTAGCAGACAGGGCTCACCGAGTTCAAAAGTATTTTCCTAACGGCATAGCCCAGTATTTCTCTACTATAATATAAGGAGAATTTTTCCCAGATGAATTTTTAAAGGGAAACAATTCTGAACATGAAAAAATAACATGTAGACACCAGTGGCGGCTCATGCTATAAGTTCAGTGGTTCAGTGAACCCCCTAAAAAATAAATACCTGGTGAAGTTTATTACATCAATATTAAACCACTATCTATATTACTGTTTTGGGTTATTTTTAGTTATAGCTCCTTTTAAAGGACGGGGTAAATCATTTCAAACACCGCTCCTATAGCATTGGGGCAAAGATGCGCAAATTGGAGCTTTGAACCTCCCAAGTATATTTTTCGCTTGTGCACGTGATAAAATCGGAAAGCATGATTGGCTAATCCGAGCAAAAACTATTGAACTTGTCGCTAAAGGAAAATTTAGCGACAATGGGGATAATTTTTCCCCATTCCGATGACAGGGAAAATATTTTACTTTGTACATTTGAAGATCCAAAACCTCCCCTTTCAGTATAAAGGGAACTGTTATTCTCTGGAATGTAGTTTAAGGGGTTTAAAGGAAATTGAGAACAGGTTTTGACTGGACGGACATTCTAGGCAGAATGAATTTTTTCTTTTTGTTTTTTTTTCTTTGTGCATCTACTTTAGTAGCGAGTGACGAATAGTTATAAAAGTTCTTTTAGTATTATAAGCATAGTATTAATATATTTAGCCATGAATGCAGTAAAATTTCTTTTGGAAACAAATATTTCAACACTTCCATTTGAAGATAAATGTGCCATTAAAAAATTGGGCAGACCTGTTCCTGCTTTAAGTATTGTTCAGAAACAAAACGTGAAAGGTAAAGAATAAACTCGTTCTTTCAATGCGAATGTATACGACAGGAACAACTGGATATGCGGATGCGATTTCAATAATCGTTTTTATTGCTTTCCCTGCTTAATATTCGCTAACGGAAGTGACAGTAGTTGGACGAAAACTAGCGTATGCGACTTATCACATTTGTCACAGAAAATTAAAAAACATGAACAGTCCATGAGCCATCTAAATGCATGTCTCGACCTCTCAGTCTTAGGCAAAATTGAAATTAGAGAGCAGCTTAATGAAGCTTTTCGGAGAAATGTGGAGAGACAAAACGATCAAGTCAGAAAAAATCGCTACGTGTTATCAAGAATAATTGATTGTATAAAGTTTTGTGGTGAATTTGAATTGGCTCTCAGAGGACATGATGAAACGACGTCATCAAAAAATCCTGGAATATTTAGAGGCTTAATAAATTTTACATCTGCTCTTGATAATGTTTTAAATGAACATTTGAATTCGGATTCTGTTTTTAAGGGTACTTCGAAAGAAATACAAAATGATTTGTTGGATTGTATGTTACAAGTCAGCAAAGAAAGAATCCTAGAGGAAATCCGTGCTGCTGATTTTGTCTCCATAATTGCCGATGAAACCACAGATGTGTCGACTAAATTTCAAATGGTGGTTGTTCTCAGGTACGTCCTATCCAATGGGAAACCAACAGAAAGGTTCTGGATTTTTTTAACACCTGAAAATCACGATGCACATACCCTTACAAATTCTTTAAAGAATATTCTGAGTGAAATTATCACTGATAAGGAAAAATTAATTTCTCAGAGTTATGATGACGCTAGTGTTATGAGTGGACGACATTCAGGAGTACAAGCCCTTATACGACAGGAATACCCTTATGCTTATTTTGTACATTGTTATGTTCACCAACTAAATCTGATCATGGCGCAAGCAGCAAGCCAAAATAGAGAAGTCAGAATTTTCTTCGCAAATTTGGCAGAAATTTCAAGCTTTTTCTCCCACTCCACTCAGAGAACAGAGATATTAAATAAAATTGTTGATAGAAGACTTCCATCTTGTTCTGGAACTAGGTGGAATTTTAATGTGAGAGCAGTGCTAACCATTTATGAAAATAAAGATTCCTTAATAGAATGCTTTGAGGAACTCGAAGAAACAAGTAAGCAGACTATGATAATAAATCAGGCTCAAGGACTCAGATTGAAGATGCAACAACCGAATTTTAACTTATGGTTAGAATTCTTTTATAAGTTAATGCCTCATATTGATATTTTTTACAATATGTTGCAAAAGAGAAATATAAACCCTATGTCAATTAAAACTGCCATAGAATCATTCATAAACGAAATAACGAAGATAAGAGAGGAAATTGACTTCATTCAAGTAGAAGAGACCGAAAATTTGAAAAGAAGAAGAAAAGATCTATCAGTTACACGAAATGTTGCCGCAAAAGAAATCTGTGACTTAATAGAAAACCAAGCTAAAGACAGATTTGAGTTTTGTGGGCATTTAGTAGCAGCCAATTTATTTAAAGGGGGAAATTTCCCAAATTACAAAAAATTGTTTCCAGAAGAAACTTTAAATACAACTGTAGCAATGTACCCCTTTATAAACAAAAGTAAATTAAAAACAGAGCTGCAAATAATTTATAACAGAAATGATTTCGAAAATGTTAAAAAAGCAACGGATTTCTTGAGTTTTTTGCCTGAAAATAACTTGGAGGATTGTTTTGGCGAAGTGACGAAACTTCTGAAGCTGCTATTAACTGTCCCAATGACAACCGCAGAAGCTGAAAGATGCTTTTCATCTTTAAAACGGATTAAAACCTTCCTGAGGAGTACGATGGATGAGGAAAGACTCAATGCTCTTGCAATATTGTCTATCGAAAAAGAAATGATTTCTAAAATGGAGGACTTTAACGAAAGGGTTATAGACAAATTCGCTTCAAAAAAAGAACGAAGGATGGACTTTACATACAAACTTTCAGCAGCTGTTGCCAAAGGAAATAAGGAAACCTGATATTTATTTCGCTGTGAATATTTTTTAAACAGCTTTTTTACAATTTATAACTTCTTACATTGCTTTTAATATGTATCTATGCTTTAAATATAATGCTCATAATACTAGAAACCCGCTAAAGTAGTCCCTATGTTTCAGTAATATATTGTTTTTTAACTAGTAAACTAATACAGTAGCTTGGTCAAGATTTCAGTTGGGGGTGGAGAGGAGATACAAGCAGATTTGCAATGGAGATCATCATATAAAGTATTTAAAATTTTATAATTGATGTTTTAATGCTAAGTTAAATTATTTAATCATCAGAATATTACTAATTAAAAGCCATTAATTATTATTTTTTTAATTTCAAAAACGTAGCTTTCAGGACGGCCAGCATGTTCCCCCGCCCAGCTACTCCAGTGAACTAGTGAACCCCCAACCCAACTAGTCACGAGCCGCCACTGGTAGACACTTAGTCACACAAGGCATTTTATCCTCATTTACGTTTTTATTTGGATAATTCCACAGATATTTATTAACTTTGAAAGAAACATCCAATAAAAAAATTCAATTTAAATTCATTCTCTCATTAAAGGAGCAACATTTTAACTTGCATTTCATAAAAATAAATTTAACAGATAATATTATTGTTCAACTTTTAAAAAAATACCAAGCACATGTTGAATAAAAAGAATAGAAATTATCAAAAATTTCTTAAGATTACTACTTCAAGATATCTTAGAGTACAATTTCACAATTTCATTTGAAGTGAGGGGAAGAGAAATAATACGTGCATTATACAAAATTAGACGAATAATTATTAGAAGACACAGGTGAATATATATGCAGTCTACTCACAAGATTGATTTACGTAAAACTAAACTTTATATTATATAAATCAATATTTAAAATTAGTCATTAAAAAGAAGAAAAAAAAAATCATTCCTCAAAACCTTTTTAAATAAATTTATTAAATATTGCAATAAAAAAAGGAGGAGGACCAAAATTTAAAACCATCTGAAAGGTTTAGAATTGATTTCAACAATTATGATAAGATTTATCCTTGTGACGGTGGTCGAGAGGTTGCTACTTTTTATTATCAACTATCTGTCTAAAATATTAACTAATAATTTAAATAGAGAAAGATATTAACCTCCTCCACTAAGAAATAACACTTTTTAAAAATATTTAAACACATTATCATTTTAATAATTACTTTTTCTTTACGAATATTTGCAAAATGAATATCAACACATATTGGAATAGTTGTTTCAGAACTTTATAGAGAATTAACTAAAAATGATAAATATTATATCTAGCAGTGTTTAAAATTTCTGAAGTCTTCTGATGCAGCAGATTTAAGTCATTTGTAACTCACATTATTCATTTCAAACATAAAAGAGATGTTCATAAGTATTAATCCAATAATCTTCTCCAGGCTAAATGCGATATTAATTATTTATGCAAGGTTTCTTAAGAGATTAATGCTTATATGTTCAAAATATTTTATAATTTTCCCGCCCAAAAATATTTGAATTCATAAGAAATATTTGAGTTTGAAAAGAACTTGGAAGAAAGAATATTTAATGGAAGTTCCATCATTAAATACAACAGGTAAAATTAAATTTATTACCTGACACTGATCAATTTTCAAAATATGTAAAAAATTTCTTGTGTCAAATCCATAAGTATCATCTGAAATAGAAACTTATTATAATATGTCAGTTCCATCAACAACAAAAGACAAAATTACAATGAAAAATATCAAAAGCCACCTTTGCAGCTATTAAAAAATTAACATCATAAAATTTTTAAGTAAAAAGGAGTAAAAGACTCGGCTGAAAACATTTAATGCAAGTAGATGTGAATATGGTTTTAAAGGTTAATAAGAAAATTCAAAGATGTAATATGAATATGAGTTTGAAAAGAACTTGGAAGAATAGAACATTTAAAGTAAGCTCTATCATTAAATACAACAGGTAAAATTTAATTTATTACTTGACACTTGCTCAATTTAATTTATTACTTTATTACTTGTTCAATTTTCAAAATAAGTCAGACATTTCTTGACTCAAGTTCATAAGTAAAATCGGAAATAGAAACATTTTAATATGTTTAGTACCATTAACAATGAAAGATTAGAAAACAGAAAGATTATTATATAGAAAAATATATGATACATCACCAAAGCAACTTTATGACATTAAGATACGTTCAAGTACAGTGGAATGAAAGTCCTGCCTAACAAAAACATTTAATGCACAGAGATGTGAATATGGTTTTAAAGGTTAATAAGACATTCAAAAATGTAATATGAATTAGAATAATTGGTAATCATTCTACTCTAATCACTCATTAGAGTAGAATAATAAAAAGTAGAATGAAAGTAAGCCTATTACATTCCAAAAACTAAATAAAATAAAATAAAAAGTCATTCGAAACTGCTAGTAAAAACTATCAAATATTATTATGTGGATGTTAAATTTAAAAAAAGGGGGGGGGGGATAAAACAGAAATTTCAGAAAGTAACTATTTTGAGATATTTTATAATAAAATCCAAACAATTTCATTTGAATTGAGAGTAAGTGAAATAATTTATGCAGTATTCAACATATAAAGGAATGAAGAACAATATTTAATAATTATTAAAACATACAATTGAAACAAATTTAATACAACCTAATACCAAGAATGATTCTAAAAAATTCAACTTTATATTAAATAATTTATATTTAAAATATATCATTAAAAAAAAGAAAAATTTTAAATCATCCAGCAGAACTATTTGAAAAAAATTATTAAATATTAAAGTAAAAATAAAATGAGTGGGATTCAGCATCATCTCTAAAGGGGAAAATACATTTTATCAATTAAGACAACATTCCAAAGAATAGCAGATTACGATTTATATCATAGCAGAAATGATTTCACATTCCAACAAAAGGAAGGTGCACAAATATATTTTTATGAAAATGGTAAATAAAGAGCCAGCTTTTTATTATTTTTAAAACTCAGAAAACTAAATTTACTTTTAATTTATGTAGAAAAGGAAATTTAGCATTCTAAACTAAAATAAAGAATTTTGAATGAACTTTTAGGCATAAAATTGTTTAAATCTGTATTTTATATCATGGGTATTTGTACAATAAATTTCAACATCAACTAGAATTGTCATTTTCTATATAAATGTATCTATTATTTATCAATAGAGTATATTATATCCAGCAGTATCTATTTAAGAATATTCAAAGCAAAAAAATTGATAGAGCCTGTATTTTACTGTGACAAAATTCATTTTGAAATTTAAAAGAGAGATCTCACTCGGATCATTAATGCAAACTTTAAAAAACAGAATTGCGATTTAATGTGAAAAGTTGAAATTTAATTGTAAAAAACAAATGCTAATTGTGCAAAAATGTTTTTTTAACTCTGTTTAAAAATATCTTATAATTTTGTAATCAAAATATTTATCCCAAATAAGAATTTATATATTAATAAATGAGCATTAAAAGAGCTTGAAGGCAAAGCATATTTAATGCAAGCAATATTTTAACTATTCAAATAAAATTCAATTTTTTAATTTTTTTTTTAATTTATAAATGTGCAATACACAAACATGCCCGAAATTTCTTCATTGAAGAGCAAAAAAATCAACTGAAATAGAAACATAACACAATATATTTAGTGCATTAATATCAAAGGACAAAACAAAATGGAGAAATGTTAAAAGACATCTAAAGCAGCTATTAAATAAACAACATTGAAATGCAAGCAAAGCAGAATAAAATTCTAGCTGTTACAAAATTTCCATGGGCATAGTATACTTGATGTGCGTATGGTTATTCAGATTAAAAAGACTTTCAAACATGTAATATGAATCACAGTAATTAGTAATGAGCCATTAAATGAAGGTTAAGATACAATAATTAAAGGAGAAATTAGAATAAAAGCAATTCTACTGCATTAAAAATGTTCTGGAACTTAAAAATTGCTTTCCAAATGTAATTAACATGACTTCCACAGAGCAAAAGAATAACATGCTACACTTAGCTGGGATCGGCAGGTTATATTGTGTTCAAATATACAAAACTCATGCACATTTCTTGCAATTCCAGACACATGTGCAGCAAAGGTGTGTAGTCTATCATAAAAATACTCTACTAGACACATACTTGAATCAAATTATCTGTATTTTTCAGTACTTCCTGAATCAATTTATTTCCATTATGTAACCGAATCAGATTTTTTCCTCAGATGAAGAGTTTGTAAATGATTACAATTCTCAACCATTATAGCAAATCAGAAACTAAATCACTAAAGGAGGTGGGAAAAGAAGACTTGTAAGTACTCCAAAACATCTGTATAAAGATAATAGCACAGTGTATTTTTTATTTTAAGTAAATACAAGATGAAAATGTTAATTTTTCATTCTTGGTAATTACCATAAAATAAATACCAAAAGTTCTGGGCCATAGAGGAGAGGAATGCATTAAACATGAAGAATTTTAACTTCAAGATCATAAGAATAATTAGTATACGCTACTAATTGTTTTTACTACTAATAAAACTAAAAAAAAGTAGCCCATAAAATAAGATACAAGAGAAACTTTCAAATATTTCTGAAGAAAGTATAGAAAGAATTATATAAAATATGATGAAATGAATCACAATATTTAACAAGTATTAAAAAACAGAGGTAAAATATCTTTAAAGCATTAGATTTCCAAGAATATTACAAACAGAGAATAAAACTTTATATTATGTAATCAATATTGAAATTATGTCATTAAAAGAAAAGAAAGTTTCCAAATAATACAAAAAAAAATATGACAGCAAAAACATTAAAAACATTCAGTACTGTTTGAAAGTTTAGAATGAATTCCAACAGTTATGACAACATTTCAATGAATAGAAGAATCAGATCATGCAATAACAAATTTCTGTAAAAATTAGATAGCTTTTTATATGCAAACTTATGGAAATCTGTACATTCTAAGCAAAGTGTGTTTCATTTTATAATAATATATAGTTTTTATTGAATTTTTTTTTAAAAACTAAGTTTAAATGAGCTTTTAAAAATTCAACATTTCTTAATGTATTTAGACTATATCTTACAATGCAATACAAATTATGCTCTTTTGGTTTTGACAAAAACAAAAACTATCATTGCCAAAAAATTAAGTTAGCTTCCAGAACATTTGCATTGAAAATTGTGATCTTTACATACTATTCTTAAAATTGATAGTTTATCAAATTATTTGGACAGATACGTCATTTCAGTAATCAAGCAGTCGTCAAGCCAGTAATGTATAAGTGTCCGCCATAAAATACCTTTAAAAGGTCCTTCAATGGATTACAATGGAATATAATTTATTAATGAGAATGATGATTGAATATTTAATGTATTACAGAGGCTTCATTCTAAGTGTTTTTAGAGAATCCATATATTTTCGATGAATCAAATTAATCTTGCTAATCAATAATTTTATTTTCCATTGATTGGACAAATCTGTCTATTCTTTAACAACACATAAAAGGTTAAACATATATTTAACATTCATAAATAAATTCTTTGCTATCCAAAACACTAAAAATTCAAATTTGAAGAGTTTTGAATGGCAAGAATAAAAAAAATACACATTTCATACTGCCTCTTATAGGATAATCATTCCAGTGTTTCAATAAACAGTGCTGAAGAAAGATGGATTAGGAAAAGAGTCACAAAATGTTATATGCATTGCCTAACCTGGATTACTTCTGCAAATTCTTGCCCCTTTTTACCCCTCCTTCATACATCTGTCAAACAAAGCCTTACAATGATGCTTTCAATTTATTGTATCCAATGTCTGGAAAAAACAAGAAAGTTCTCTACATTTTAAAGAAAATTAAGCACTTCATAAGAAATGTTTTTTTAAACTTAAGGACTTTTAAGGTGCTTAGAAATGATTTTAAAATTTACACACTTTAAGACTACACACAAGATTAAAATTTTAATTTCAGCAGAAATTATTTTACACACTAATAAAAGTACATAAATATTGATCAATCCTTGTGAAGATGTTACAAAGCGTGCATTTTCTTAATCTGAACTTTTTGCCTCCAAAATTTACTTTTAATTTGACAAGAAAGAAACAGCTAACTTTCTCAAAAAACACTTCTAAAGAATTTTTAGGCAGAAACATAGATTTCAAAAAGCCATTTGCTAGTATCTGCACAATAAATTTCAACACATACTATCACCTGTATACAGTAACAATTATCTGAAGCAATAGTCTTATTGAAATCTGTATTTAAATCCTATAAACATTCATTATCAGTTTTTGAGACATTTTCCACTGAAGAATAGCATATTCTATAATACTCTTAGATATAAAGTTTCAATTTCATTATTTTTTTGTATTATAATAATTTGTAAATTAAATATCACTGCATACTCGAATAGTTGTTTATGACTTAAATGGTGAATCACATATAACCCACTAGAAAAGAAATTACACCCATCCATGTGTAGTAGTATTTATAAAACATTCTGATGCATTAAATTTACTTAACCTGCATTTTAAATGACATTCTTCATTCTCTAATGAACAATGATCTCAAATTAATATTTACATACATTATAGTATTAATATATTCAGACCAGAATGTGAACAAAGATCACTTATTTAGATTTCAGAAAATTTTATTTAATAAGAAAAGTAGATTTAATAACGTTTAAAAATATTTTATAATTTTGCAACCAAGAAGCATATGCCCAGTAAGAATTAGATTATATTTGGGTTTTAAAAGAATATAGATACACAATAAATAAAATGCAAGCTACCACCTTTAATATTTCAGACAAAAAATAATTTACAACTTACCACTCCTCAATATGCAAAATATATCAGAATATTCTCAAATGGTATCAAAAAGTAACTATCTGAAATAGAAACATAACCATCAATATCAAAGAACAAATTATTATAAGGATTATGAAATATAAAAAGTATTAGAATACAGAAGTATTTAAAGCAATTTACTTCAAAAAATGAAGCATAACAAAACTAAACTTTATATTACCTAACTAATATCGAAAATATGCCATTCAAAGAGAAGAGAATTATCCAACTATTGAAAAGAAATATTTTAAATAACCAATTTATTAAATATTGCCGTAAAAAAAAGAAAAAGAAGAAGAAGTTAAGAGTAAAATTTAGTAACATCCCAAAAGACTGAAATTCATTTCAATAATTATCAAACAACTTTTCAAAGAACAACAAATTATAATTTTCATTATCAGCAGAAATGATTTTATATAATCAGAAAAGAAAATACTCTTAATAAAGATTGTCGAGATTTTGCATTTTCTTATTTTTAACTCCATGCTTATAAAAATTTAATTTTAATTAATCTAGAGAAAGACATTTACCATTCCCCAGTAAAAAATAATTCTTTCAAATATTTTTAGACATAATTCTTTTTCTTTATTTCATTACTTTACAACATGAACATTTACACAATGCATTTCTGCACATATTGCAACAGCTGCTTTGAATATTAAGGAGAATTAATACTTACAAAATAATACAAAAAATTATATGCAGCATCATCTACTAGTTCTAAAATCTCCTGACCCAGTAAATTTTCCCAGACCCAACCAGAATTTTCTCACGTCAAATCCAAAAGTACCATCTGAAATAGAAAGATATTATAATATATACAATTATATCAACATCAAATGGCAAAATTATTACGAGAAACATCAAGAGCCACCTTAACAGCTATTGAATAAATTACATTATGATACTTTTATGCAGAGTAAAATAAAACTTTAACTATTACAATTACATGCACATTGTGTATTTAACATACATATGGAATGTCAGATTATCAAGATTTTCAATGATGTAAGAAGAATTCAAACAACTATTAAATAGCCATTCAATGCAAGTTTAATTCAGGTACAATATAATACGCACAGCACAAAAATATACCTTGCAACTACAGACAGGGAAAACTTCCTATTAGATGAGCAGCAAAATCAAGGGAGTGCAATCTCAATAAAACTCTAGTTCACAGGCCCTTTTTGGACAGAAATTATTTATTAAAATGACACACTTCAATACTTCCTCGAACTACTTATTAGACTCATCTAACCTGCTGAGATATTTTCTCAGATGAAGAATGTTTAAAAAGAAAACAATTCTCAAATTTCATGAGAAACCAGATACTAATTTACTAAAGAGGTGACAAAAGAAGCTTTGTAATAACCATTTACATCTTTATACATTTATTCCACAGTGTATTTATTTATTTATTTATTTTGAAAGCCATACCGGATAAAGTTCCATTTGCATTCAGTCTCATTAAAATAAATACCAGATTTTAAATGGCAATCCCAATAAAGAAGCAATATTCTAAATCGCATCTTCTAAAAATACATTTAATACACATTATTGATATTAGAAAAAAAATTAATAAATACTATATGCATGCGAAATAAGAAGAAAAAAAACTATCTGAGGTAAAAACTAAGGTAAAATATACTTAATGCAATTTACTTGTAGGAATCATTAAAAAGAAAAATAAACTTTATATTACCTACACAATACACAAAATATTTGATTTAAAGGGTCAAAGATCCTCAAATCATGCAAAAGAATTATTAGAAATTTATTGAATGATGTTGTTACATGTTTCTGGCACACTGATATTTATTGTAAAATAAATTTGAAAAAATCATTCCACAAGTATTTTAAAAATTCTGAACTAATTCAACAAATATTATACTATAAATCAATGAATAGGAGAATAAGATTTTCATTATCATGAAAATATGATTTTACATACTAAAGAAATTAAAATACAGAAAATGTATCTTTCTGAACATGGTAAAAAAACACTTTGTCATACTTTTTACTCTCTGCCTATAAAAATTTACCTTTCTCTGGAGAAAGAGCATTTAGCATTCTCAACTAAAAAATACTACTTTTTGAAAAGCTTTTAGCCATGAAATATTGATTTAAATACTTATTGTGCATTATGTTAATTTACACAATAAATTTTAATTCATGTGGGAATCATTGTTTTTAAACATTACCCAAAAGTATCTATTAATTATCAATAAAAAATATAATATCCAGCCGCATGCGGTAAAAATCTTCTGATAGAAATTATTACAAGCCAGTGCTCAGTATTCAAAATATATCAGCAATTCTTCAAGCACAAAAGCACCACCTGAAATAGAAATATATTTAGTTGCATAAATCAAAAGGCAATAGTCACCATAGCAGCTATTAAATGACATTCCAACACTTTTATGCAGGATGGAATAAACCTCTAACTATTACAATATCTTCATGCACATGAGTTGCATATGCCTTTTCAAATTTAAGAATTCCAACACTATAATATATATTATACTAATTTGTAATGAGCCAAATAATTAGTAGAAAAGAAAATACAATAATTAAAAGAAAATACAGAATGAAAGCAATCATACAACATTCAAAATTTCATATGAAGCGAATGCGTGATGTAATTTATGTCTAGTTTATGAAGAAACAAAATTAACAATGTAATTGATTAATTAACCTAATAATGTTAAATAATTCAATTATTTAACAAATTGTCAGAATGCACAGTTAAATTAAATTTACTGCAGTATACTTCCAACAATACTTGATGAGAAAATTAATTTTCTAATATCTAATCAGTGTTCAAAATATATAATTAAAATAAATTTCAAAAATTCCGAAAGAATCATTGAAAAAAAATTAAGATTTTCAAAAAAAAATTATGAGTAAAATTCAGTATTATCGCAAATGATACTAATTCATTCCAAAAATCATATCACAACATAGCAAAGCATAGCAGAATAAAATTTTCATGATCAATAAAAAGGATAATAGACCATAACAAAAGAAAAGGGAACAAAAACTGTCCCTTTTTTTTTTTTTTTTTTCCTTGAACATAAGTTTTCTTATATTTTTCACTCTCTGCCTAATTTTACTTTTAACTGGAAAAGACATTTTTCAATCTGTGTTTGTATTTCTGAACAGTTTTTTGGGGCGAAGTGGCCTGGTGGTAAGGTCTCGGCTTCGGAAACGGAGGGATTTAGGTTCGGGACCCAATTCCCCCGAAGAAATGTCGTGTAAGCGGGCCCAGAACGCGCCAAATTCGTTGGGTCCAGACGCCCTCCCGATGGCGTGGTGTGGAAGATTCGAGGGGTGCCAGCTCAGGTGCCATCTGAGAGCGGCTCAAAATTACGAGGTCCGTTGCAAGATAGCCCTAGCGGTCTTTAAAATGGAACGTTAATAAGACTAAAATAACTTTCCACCCAAAAATACAATTTTTTTTTTTAAATTTCAGTTATGGAATTTTTTTTTTATCACGCTTTTTACACTTACGAGTATTCACATTGTGAGTATCAACACAAACTGAGAATAAGGATATAAACATATTCTGGAGAATTATCTTTAATCTACCAAAAGGAATATTATACCTAGAAGTGAGGATTAGGTCTAAAACCCTATGAAACAGAAGATTTGCTTAAGTTCATGGTAACTTACTCAACATTAATTATGATATCATTTGTTTCAAATTTTAAAGAAGTTTTTGTTTAAATATTAATCAATTAATATTTTCTAACATAAATGTGAAAATGAATATTTAATACATTTTTTTAATAGAATTGTGTTAGAATGTCAAAAATAAAAATTTAATTGCTTTAAAAATATTTTATAATTTCGCAATCAAGAAATATATACCCACTAAGAATTTATATACAAAATCTTTGCTTTAAAAAAATATGGAAGCACAAGACAATTAATGAAAGATATTATCTCTAACATTTCAGCAAATTTGTATTCATTATTTACCTCTTACAGATAATCGAGAACTACACAGAAATCTTGTACACCGGTTGTTTAGAGAAATGAGAGTGAATTAACCCCCATTACAGCTGCTTTAAGAATTTTTGAGTTACTGCTGCTGTCATATCCTCTAACATTTTCATATCTCCTTTGTTGATTATTATTTAATCCAAATTTCTACAATATATATAAAAAAATCTTCATTATTATCCAAAAAATTCATATATTTTTGTACTTATTTCTTATATACACTTAGAAGCGAAATTTAATACATAAATAAGAACTAAAAAGAAAGGAAATATAATTTATTTTCATAGTATAATTCACTATATTAATTCGTGTTTTAATAATGTTTTGTATACAATATTTTGTAGTAAGCGCACCAGTCAATTTTGGGTTATTTTTAGTCATTTCTGTTGTTTAAAAATTAGTTAAACGTTATAATAAATGCAAAAAAATTTTTGCTTATGAAAAATATAATTTAGTTGTTAATAAAAGTATTAAATATCATATTATTAAATATCATTCTTTGACTTTGTGCCCAATGTGGGGAATTGCTGCATTTTGCATGAAAATTACGCCCTCTTGCATGAAGACAGTGATCTGCATATATCGCCGTTCCTGTAAAGCAAAAATGACCTGCTGTCAAAGGAATTCACTGTACCATGCACTCGTTACAAAGCTTTATTTATAACCTTGATGAGTGAGAATTTCAAAGATAAACAGTCCGAGGATAAAATCAGCAATAAATCCACACAATTCAGTCACTTAATCAGAATGCAGTGGTTGTTGGTGCTGGAGATTAGGAAGTGAAGCACCCCATATGCGGTAATTTTGATTATTCAGGATTCCATCTAAAGAAAAGCGCGCCTCATCTGTTCATAGAATTAGCCAAGGCCAAGCATCATCAACATCTATTCTCGCCAGAAATTGGAAAGCAAATTCATAGCTTGTTTGGTGGTCTAGAGTTTGGAGCATTTTCAACAGCTGGATCTTATACGAATACCATTTTAAAATGGATCACAGCATTTTTCGTACCCGGTGTATCAATCGGCCGTTATCCTAACCACTTGATTTGTCTTCTAGGGATCAAGCGAAAGAGTCATTCTCTGGGGCTTGGCGTTAAGAGTGGTCAACGTTCCTGGAGGTGACTCTGAGCGCTAGGTCATGGTTAGCATCAAAGTAAATGCTGAGACTGGGAATTCCCAGAATCGGTAACTGCCTTCCCTTGTTGATCTCCGTGGTGGGTGATGCCCTCAGGGTCCTAATTTTATCCATTTCTTTGCATGGGGTCTTGTCAAAATTATTCTGATGTGGAAGATTTTAAACTGGAGAGGAACAATGATTTTCTAAGTAAATTAGTAAGAATTTTAATCATGTCCTTTGATAAATCTAGACACATGCCTTCTCTTTCACCTTTTGCAATCTACAAAGGAATTACAGACATTTGTGGAGAATTAAAGTCTATTTGGAAATTAAAATCGGGTAATATCTTGATTAAAACTTTGCTTTCGGCACATAGAGTCTTTTCTTATTGCTAAAACATTGCTTAACATTCCAATATCTGTAACTCTCTACAAAGCTTTCAATTCTGTTCAAGGTGTTATCTCTAAACTAGAATTGTTCCACACTTCAAATGTGGATATCTTAGAAGGCTTCTCCGATCAATGCATTATTTATATCCAGCATATATTTTTGAAAAAAAGGTTCAGAATTACAACCATTTAATACCATAATCTTAACCTTCAATGAAACTGAACTGCCCAAATCAGTTAAAGCTGGAAAATTTGTATTGTCCTGTTCGGCCTTTTATCCCAAACCTTATTAGATGATAAGAATATCAACGTTTTGGACATTCAAGAACTTCCTGTAGCTGAAATCTTGAATGCTCGCATTAATTGAGCACTCTTCTACTGACCGTCATTTAAAGGCGAAGTGTGCACAACCGCATGAATCAAATTCAAAAGTTTGTCCTACTTGGCAACAAGAAAAACAAATCCAGAAGCTGAAATCATTAAAAAAATATTTTGTATACCGAAGCACGAAAATTGTGTCTGCCACCATCTGTTTCATCCTTTCTAACCATAGTGCAGCAAAGAAAATTCTCTGATACAGCTGAAAAATTTGTACAAATAGATTTAAGTTTTACCAGCCTGTTCTCAGCATCTACAATTTCTGTATCCACTCTCACTGTTGATAAAATTTATAATGTCATACGACGTCAAAAAAAAGCCGATTAAGATGCCAGTATTCTTTCTAATGAAAATATTACGAAATCCCAGAATACAGATTTTGTTTCTGAATTTAGAAATTCAAAAGACAGATTTGTCCAAAATACAATTGAATTATCATATTCAACAAACCCCCTAAGAGGATCCATATTAACTAATAATTTACTTCCTCGTGATATAGAACTTCCCCTATAAACAGCATCCTACAAAGCAAACGGATGAATAGATTACAACGAAATTTGTTATTGAGACCATACACGAGATGCGCTGACAGAATTTCGAAAAACAAAATTTAGTTCCGAAATTTCCACCAGAGAGCGCCTTATCCGGAAAAACAATAAATTTGTCACGATAAACAACCAAAACGGAATACAGAAACTATATTTACATTTATGGACTCATTTCTGATCACCTTGTCATCGAACCACATTAAGTAAAGGTAAGGTAAAGAATAACAATCCACTGTTTGGGTAGGGGGGAGGAATCCAGTTCAGTTTGCAGAAGCAAGAACATATTAGAACGAAATTGCACAAGAGAAGCAGTTGTTAATCATGTCTAGGACGATGTAGGGAAAGGTGCTTCATGTGATCACCCTTATTCACCTGCAAAATTTCAAGTCGGTGGACTTCGTGTTCAGCAGCAGATCGTAACTGATCAGTTGGGATGCTTCCCTCATAAAGTGTTACGGAGTACTTTACACCTGCACGATACACCAAACTTTTTAATTGTCCCCATAACCAGAAGTCGCATAGACATAAAACATGACAATGTCTGCAAACGTGTCATGCCCTAACCTGTTTTGCATAATGCTTCCTCTTCTTCGCATGCATGCAATTCTCGACATTTTTTTTTTTTTTTTTTTTTTTTTTTTTTTTTTTTTTTTTTTTTTTGCTAAAACTGAGTTTATTCCGGTTTTACATTTTATTATTCATAATTCTTGTTCTGGATTGTTAATATTGTGTCTGTATTTTCAATATTACATTTAAGTTTTTAATAGCTATTTATGCATAAAAATATTTTCTGTAGAAATACAGTAATAACTGTATTTCTACAGCAGCGAAATTTGGTATATAGACTATTCACGAGATGCGCTCACGGAATTTCGGGAAAAAAATATTAGTTCCAAAATGTCCGCCAGAGGACGCCTTTTCTAGAAAAACATTAAATTTAATGCGATAAACGACCACAACGGAATACAGAAACAATATTTATTCTGAAGAACAAAAATTATGAGTAATAAAGCTGGGAAAATCTGTCCATTCTAGGGAAAAAGTGTCAAGATTTTCATACTTGCGAATAAGAGGAAGTTTTATGCAAAACAGGTTAGAGTAAGAAAGGTTTTTAGTCTTTGTCATGTCGATGTTTCCGGCTGTAATGATGACGGTATCGTGATACGACGTTAATTGACTTAAAAAACTCCATCACGCTTCATGTGTGAATCATCACAACTGATCAGTTACGATCTGTTGTTGAACACACTGTCCATCGACTTGAAATTTTGAAGGTGAATGAGGGTGATGACTTGCAGAGTCTTTTCCTACATCGTCCTGGACACGATTAACAAGTGCTGCTTTTGTGTAATTTTGTCCTAATCTATTCTTGCTTCTGCAAATTTAATTTTGTTATTCCATCAAACAACGTACTGTCACTTTCCCCTCACCTTTACTTAATGTGGTTCAATGACAAGATGATCAGAAACTAGTCAATAAATGTTAATATTGTTTCTGCATTCTGCTTTGGTTGTTTATTGTGTTAAAATGAATGTTTTTCTGGAAAACGCGTCACCTTTTTGCACTTTTTTTTTTGTTCGAAATTTCATGAACGCATTTCGTGTATAGTTCTATATACCACATTTCGTTGCACTCCGTTCTACCGCTTGCGTTTTATGATGCTGTTTATATGGGAAGTTTAATTATAACCACCCTGTATGTTTACCTTATCTTTCTGATTCTTAGTGCTCATCGTATTCAAATTCTTGAACAGAAATAAAGCGCTTGTAATAATGCAAAATACTTAGGATTCAGCATATGCCTTAATTATGTTATGTCAATATTAGATTTGTGACAACTCTTTGGAATTTATTTTTTTAGCCGTTCGTTTAATCACAGCCTGTGAGCGTCTGTGTGTGTGTGTGTAGTGCTTGCTTATAATTTCAAATCTAATGCGTACTAGTTTTAATCCAAAACATTTGATGCTGCATCATATTCAGTTTTCGTTTAACATAAGCGATTATAATCTTCATATGAATCAGTTTAATAATAACTGATTCAATACTAATTTAATAATGTGGTAGTCAAATGAAACATGAAATATTTCAATGATACAGATATCAAGACTAAATATTCATGTATTCAAAAATGCTTAATATTATTTCACTGTTTTACTGCAAAATGATATGAATAACTTTAACAAATTCAAATGCCATTTCACTATAGTTTAACAAAATTCATCTGATTTATGCAACTGGAATATATGTATTATAATACAGAAATTTATTTTTCATTTATGAGACCGAAGTATCAGACTCATATATATCCATATTTCTTCGTAATTACATTGCCAGATCTATGTAATTAATATCACCAATTACCCAACAATATTTGTTTAAAAATATTCCTTTAAAAATGTATACTGGCGCTGATATATATATAATACTGCATTAATCAAATGGTATTTTTCTATAAATAAATATAAAGACTTCCAATAGCTGTTTATTGATAACATAAAACAAAATATACTTGTCTATACTTTTTAAAAATGCCACTGGATTTGTTATTCTGGGATGCGCTTGTAAGTATATAGAGTTACTTTCAAATTAATTGAGGTGTTAAATTAAATAATAAAAAGTAAGCCATTGTGACTTAAATTTTTCCAGTATCAAAAATTTCATTTAAATAATGTCATAACCTTCATATAAAAGAATATTATAAACAGTCATCATGTTTATTTCAAAGCAATACAATAAAAATTTTATTTTAAAGATTTATATACTTAGTAATTATCTTAAAATAATTCGAGTGGAAAGAAATTCTAATTTATTAAGAATTCTTTTGCCATTTTGACAACTTTCTTTTGTATAATTTTCAATATAATTTTTTCTCTATCGATTCGGCGGCGTAGAAAATAGAATTTTCAGTTTCTTAAAAAAAATTGAGGTAATTTCATTATTATTCTATAAAAAAAGTTTATCGAGTTAAATAAGAGACCATCTAAGAAAACAAATAATGGAAACATATATTTAAAACATAAATTGGAAAATAAAGTATCTCACGAGAAAATTGTTTATTATTATATTACAGATAATAACTTAAATATAGAGAGAACTTTGTTTTCCGTTCGAACTCTGGAACTTTTCAAGACTTTTATACTCTATTAGAAATAAAACATTTTGTATAAAATGTTCAGCTCCAAAACAAAACGCAGCGCCACCTACTAATTGAAAAACGAAAAGTTATAGAAATTCTAGATGCTTTTATAGAGATATTTACAAAAAATAAGTGTAATACAGCTTCTATAACATTATGTATTAAAACAACACTTCGCTATTAAAGTAAATAAAATAAAATATCATTCCACAATTAGGTTTCCCAAAATCCAAAATTTACGGATTCATATTAATCATTCTGCAGTGGACTCCAAAAAAAAAAAAAAGGTTTAAGATTTCCCCTACATACTGTTGAAGAGTATTTTTTTTAAAAATTAGATATTGAATCTTTTATAGAAAATTTCTATCTCTCTTAATGTAGCCTTTTTGCAGTTTTTTCAATATATTCTTATAAAGGATGCATTGTTTAAAATGGCAGTATTGTTTCGAGGACTTCTATTGCATATGTATATATCCTACTATAAATATTTAAGGTTCGATATTTGCTATATCATTGCAACTTTAATAATTTTTTATGACTATTTATATATTATGAATGAATTTCGTATTTTTATGAATATATATGCTTAAACGATATAATAACCCATTCCCTATTCAACTCCTCGTCGTTGATCACTAAATATCTCTACTCATTACAATGAGTAGTTTAAACATCTTTCTATCTAACCTATGCTAACATAATCTTTGGTTTCATGTGTATCTGCAATTAAACAGTTACAACTCAGAAAATACTGCTACAAAAGAGAAACTAAATGTATTAAGTACTTATGCGAATATCAGAGAATTATACATATTCTATTGTATGTAATCCGTTTGTGAACTAGACATATTAGTATGAATTTTAAACGCAAAAAGAGTTTTAAAATGCAAAACTTTACTATGGTCTGCTATAGGAAGCTGACTGACTACAGTAGCAAGCGGTCCATAGCTTTTTTCTCGAGTCATAATGGTGGAAAGGGTCAGAATTCGAAGCCTATAAAACTATTTTATTGATTTCTCCCAGTCCCGGAACAACACAGCGTGAAAAGCATTTTGATACAATTCAGCACACTAATCACGAGGTCGTTCTCCCTCAAAAACTTTCTTACCTCTGAAATGCACGGTATGTGATGGGTAGGGATATTGAAAGACATCAAAATCTTAAAATATCACTCTTTTTGTTTTTAATTTTAATGAATTTGATTATATATATATATATATATATATATATATATATATATATATATATATTCAGGGCTACAGTTCATGAAGTGGGGATGGCAAATATTAATCCGAAAATAGTTCTTGAAGCGTTTTGAACCAAAAACCAGTTTATTTTCCACTTACATTACTAAATGGTACTGTAAGAAACTAATCACACGTAGAAAATGTCGCTTGTAAATCATCTATTATTTACTTCTATTCATCAGTGGGCAGAGGCATGATGGGAATCTGAAAATATTGGTTGCCAAGAGACAACGGGAATTCATTTACATATGTAACATATGTATTAATATAATTTAGTCTTTATAAAGGACACATAAAGCTTTCAGATAAAAATAATAATAATAAATTGGTTGAAAAAAATGTCTAATATAATTTTTTTTTATTTTATAAGATCTAAAATTCTAACTATATAAATAAGAGGAAACGTTACGAAAATCAATAGATATTACTGAAACTTTATTCACAAATGCTATGAATATAAGGAAGATAGTAGTGAAAATTTTGTGACAGAAAATGAAATGGTTAAGTTTAATCATAGATTATTTCATACATTCAGCAGAGTGGCTTATATTTGTGCTGTCATTTCATTTCAATAAAAATATTGTAGATATTTTAAATGATTTTGCACATTTGCCTGAAGGTAGTACTCGCAGTGTTTAATTAAATCTGCATCATTCTTCAAAAATATTAATAACTTCCAAAAACTGTTTGTTTTCGGCTGATCTTAAAAATCGGTTGGCACAGACTGTAATTTTTCTTAAAATCTACAAGATGTAAATGTTGCTTGCTGTAAATAATACTAATATTTTAATTAAAAATAATGCATATTATGAAAAGATTTTGGATAGTATAAATGTAAGTGTATTTAAAATTATTATTTGGCAAAATAGTATTTTTACGTTAAAATATTATATATGTTTATTTAAAAAAGTATTTAGGATGATTTGTGTATGCATACGAATTCTGTCAGTACTATTATTAAATATTAGCAAAAGCTCCCGTCTAGACGGACTATTATCCTGTTAATAATATCTCAGATGCAACTGTCACAGATTAGGTAAGGAAAGTTGAAACAGGAAATATCATGAACATGGGTGGAGTATTGATCCCTTTTAAAAATATTTTATTCGCAGTACACTTCAGATGTAAATGTATAGTAGCATTAAAAGTTTTATTTCCTTGAAGGGGGATCTTCTCAATCCATAAAGTTTACGAACGCTCAAATTCAAACTAATAATTAAAATCGGATTAAACAAATAATGACCCATTAACAGAAAGAAATGCAACGCCAAATATAAAAAAGAGAAATGCTGAAAACAATTACTAACAACAAATTCCAAATGAAGTGAGAATATCATGAATCAGTATAAATATGAAATAATTAAAATTTCAATTCTCAAATCATTAACCTTTGCTACGATCCTGCACACATACACACACACACAAATAGAATGTTATGTTTACAATTCCATAACTAACAATTTCTCAATGTTTTCCAAATCTAAATTTCAAATAGAAAATGTAATTCTTTTATATCTTGATGAAACAAAAATTATGAATGTTACTGACTGAGATTTTCTGGGCTCGAGAAATTTCTATCACCTACTTTAATCAATCAGCTATTTGTAGTCGATACTGTAAAAAGGCCACTTGCAGTACTTCCTTTAATGAATAAGAAAACTTTAGTAATGTATAGAAATAAAATTAATGCTTCTGATTCATAATTTTTAGAATAATGTTATATATGATTCTTTTTCTATTTTCATAAAAATACATAATAAAAGGTACGGAAAAAATGCAACATTTCTTCTGCTTCCATGCAAATTTTAGCCGTCCCCCATTTATCCGAGTATTTCAGCCGAGCTTTCGAAAAGAAACACACAAAAGTATCATTTTGATGAACAAAAGGAGCCTGAAATTGCACAGGTATAATTGGAACAGGAATAATGTAAGTATTTTTTTGTGTGGTTTTTGCAGTATTTTATTCATATAATAGTTTTTTAAACTTTCATTTCTTTTGTCAATATTGAAGTTAATTTTATACCAAAAATTGAGTTGAAAAGGAAAAGAAATGTTAATTGTAATAAAAAAAGATAATATTGGTAATTATAAGGGAAAACTGATTCAATACTATTTAAAGAATAGTATGCGACTAGGCTAATCAATACAAAGTGTTTAGAATATTGTCTTTATAAAATAATAAAAGATAATTGAAATATATGATATCATTAAATATACAATTGAACAAATGGTTATTATTATAGGAGTCATTTTTTATTGACATTATTTTTACTTATATAAACAATTAATTTACTAAATACCAGAAACTGTAAAGTACATTCAACCTGATTTCCATATTATTTAAATTTTGTAATTAATAGCAACAAAGAATATTAATATTTTATTAAAATTCTTTCTTTTTTAATAATATTATTAAATGCAAAATCATACTAAAGCGGAAGCGCAAAATTGCATTTCTCGAGTGGTAAGAAATTTAGCAAAATTTGATGCACAAGAACCGCTTCACTCGTAACAAAACGAATTATCTCAGCATCAGAGAAGAAACGAGTTAGTGCGTGCTCTCGAGGGTCACGATTGAACTGAGACATGAGATCATTTTATGCATAAAAAATTCGCAGTAAAAGTTTTAAAATTAAAATATGAGTTTTATTTCATTTTCGTTGCAAATTAAAACATTATAATATTTTTTTTTTCAATATAATTATTTGTTTATAAGTAAAATTCAAGGAAATTTAATTCAGGCATTTCATTAAAATGAGACATTTAAGTAAAATCAGACATTTAATTAAGACAGTTAATGAAATGTAGACACTTAATTTATAGCAGGGACATTTAATTAAAATTCGTTTGCAGTGGAAAATTATAGAATAGAAGGACTAAATCCATTCGCAGGGAGCACACAAGGTCTTACAGTTAGTGAAAAATTAGTAAAAACATTTATAAAAAATAAAGTTATGACAACTAAAATACACTAAATACGGATTTTTTTTTTCTTCATTTCTCCTTCATTATAAACACTTTTATAAAGAGCAATCAAGTGCCTAAAAAAATGAAGAACTTCAATAATTAGTCATAATTTTAATGTTCTAAAGGTTTTCTAAGTGTTTCTTGCGAGTTTCTATACTGTTTAGTTACAGCTACTTTTACGCAGTGATAGATAGCATGTTTTTGGAAAACTATTTTTCTACAAGAGAATGCTTAAATAATTGGTTAAGTGTATGTAACATTATTTCCGTTTTTGTAATATAAATTTCAATCTGTCTTTGAGAATAATAAATCTTCCAAATGATTCTACTATAAACATGTCTAACATTACAATTTCAAATTATGTTAAAATAACAAAATGCTATAATTTCAAATTCCAACATGAATGTCTGTTAATATTTTATCACAGAATTGCAAAACCAGAGGTAATGCAGAATAAAGCAATGGTTTTAGAGGCGCTCTTGTCGTTTCTGATTATATCCTTCTATTTGGACAGGCACTGCAGCGCCTCTCGCTGTAAAAAGTTTATTTTAAATAATTTCCTGAAGTTATGTATGGATTAATACATTATCTCCGGAAATATATCTTATCCAAATAAACAAACAATACTAAAGCTTCACAATAACTTTACATGATGTCGAATTCTTGATTAAATTCAGTCAGAAAAATGGACTGAGTCATATGCACTCGCACCGTATTAGACGCTGTTTAAGATCAATAAACCTGAGATATCATTTAAGATACAATAAAAACAATTTAAAATTTAACAATTTTTTTAATAAATAAATGGTTCTGGTATAACCATACAAATCAATTACAGTATTCAATCTTTTGGTTAATAAAAAGGAGGGAAATGTCCGAAACGTTAAATTTAAGCTAGAAATTCTTCTTAAAAGCAAGATATTGTATCAATAGCTTCTATTTGCAAACAAATATACCACCACTACAGGGCAAATAAATATAGCACTACAAATACACCACTATTTTTATTAAAAGAAAAGTATTATTATTTTCTTCATCCGTTTTCCGTTAGGCAGATGAATTTTTCCTCTATTCGTAATATCATTGCAGTGCGGAAACCCGCGCTAATGATTATAAAAAAAGCTTAATCCATGCTCCAATTTTCTGGAGTGTTATATTTTATTGCTAGCATTTCGATCCCAATATCTATTTCCAAAGTATGAAGGAATTCATTGCAAACATTAGCGGCTAAATTAATATGAATTGCGTTTCTTATTTTATAAGCTTTTCTTTGCATAGTGTTTCATTACAGCGAATGCTGGAGAAAAAATACATAGTGTTAATCGTTCAGTACAAATGAAAAATTTCAAACTTTATTTTTTTCTGGTGGCTTTTCTTTTTTTACTGTTTTTAATGACTTTTATTGCTGCTTTCTGAATTTCTTGATATGAATGAATCTTGAAATTAATTAAAAATACTTTTTGCCTGAGGATTGTTTTCATCCAGACATCTTCAAAGGTAGTGATTTACTGGTTTAAAAAAAAATTTAATAGTAATTTATAACGCCCTGTGGTTGGTTACAGACGTTGGGTTAAATAAGGAATACTAATCGATGCTTGTATACTGTACAAAGTTCTCAATCGCAATAGCTATCCCAATGGGATCGGCGTATCCATCTCAAACTTTACTTTTCACAGGTAGGAACGTTTGCGA
>JAPMOR010117100.1:0-45812 GCA_026543865.1 Argiope aurantia
AATCAATTATTATAAAAATTCAATTTGTTAAAATTTATATAAAAATGGAGAAAATTTAATAATCATGAAACGTATCTATATTTTTAAATTATGTTGTATTTCTACTAAAATGATAATTCTCAAATTTTAGTAATGAAATGGAACGTGAAATTAGTCATTAAAATATTTTAAAATTAAGAGAACGCTGATTTCAGTGCGAGTAATAATATCTGGAATTTGCATAACATAAATTAGAAACATTGTAGCAGCAGCTAAACAGACTTAAAAATTAATAGAAATAGAAAAAGTGTAACTTAATTATCTATATGTGAAGTTTTTTTTATCACTTTACGTTGTTTCCTTCGCTATTATTTAGTGTTAGCTAATTAATCTCTAAGCACTTATTACATAATGTAATTAATGTCTCAAAGCCGTATGAGCAAAAATGATTGTGCAATTATAAGAGATTATTTTGAAGTGGTATTAATTTGGAAGGAATAATTTTTCGATTTTTTTCCTTTAATTTAGTATCATTATTTTTAGAAAAGCTTTGCTAAAAGCTTAATCTAAGAATTTATTATACATATTTCTGAAAAGAAGCAGATTTTTCAAAATTTTAATTGCATAATAAAAGTAAAATATAGTCTACGTCTTTATTAAGATTTTTTATCCATTCTGCTAACTAACGAACAATGAAGTTAATTGATCTTAATTTTTAAATGTTTTACAAATGTAAAGCATTTTGAGATTATTAATGTAAATGTTATTTAAAGATTAAAAAATCAAATAAGTAAAAATAGAAGAAACTTGCTTCATTTTAGTATTTTATTTTTATGATGATTAATATATATATATATGCAGGGTGTCCCTGAATTCATGGGCCAAATTTTAAAGACATATGAAATTTGCATAAAGAAGCCTTTTTTGTAAAGCAATGAGGAGTCGGAAATGAAAAGTTTTGGAAAAAACTTGAATGTTAAGGAAATGAAATGAAAGCTCTTTATAATAAGTACACAAAAGTACCACCACCATCATCATCGATACAGGTCTAATAACGTCTAGCAAGTGATTGGCTTACTCTTTCAAAGATGCCTTGTTAAATATTGGAGAAGCAGCTAAATGTTGTGCAATGAGGTCTTCCTCACTGCCTATTGGTTCAGTTCAGTTAGGTTATATTAACGTCCCGTTTTAAACAAGGCTACGGGTGAACGTTTAAACGAGCAATATTAAAAACTTTATAATAAAAAATTGTGCTAAATTTTCGTAATTTTGGCATTTTTTTTTGAAATTCTATTTTTGAAATAGAAAAAGAAATTGACAGGCATACAATAAACTGGTTCATTATACTATTGACAAAACTGATAAAATGATGTGGCATCGAAGAAAGTACGGAATCGAGATAAAAATTAATACAACTCAATGCTATTCTAATGAAATTGGGAAATTGATATACTTATGCTGTAATTTAAAAATTCAGTTTCTTTTGGGGCAGATCTCGCATACTTGGAGAAATACCATTTAAAATAGTTATTCGGCGAGTTTAATGTTAAATGAACAGTCGTTTGTCAAATGGATAATGAATTCATTATTTTTGAATTTATGATTCTATATTATGACTTTATATATAAATTAGTATTAAACAACAACGTTAGAACAGTGTTGCTTGACATAAAAAAACCAAAAAATAGTACTGAAACCAGAAGTGGCAAATTATATGCATTAATTAATAACATATATACTGTTAGCAGTTTATTGAAAATCAACCATTTAAACAATATCTGAACTGTCATATGTGCTTAATTTGCAAATATTTTAAGCGAACATGACTCCTCCATCAACAAGCTGGCTTATGTCAAATTTCACGCTACATCCAACCTATTTAAAATGCCAACTCATTATTCAAAGGCTAAGTGCACGCTGTCTTTAAATGTCTGTCATTTGGATTAATTTCGGAAAGCATCTCAACGCATGATCAAGGTGATGCAAGCTTTGTCCCATCCAGAATTCATTTTGTGAACCCCCCTATTAAACCCAGTGAGAGAGGTTGGAAACGGTCATTTAATCGTTTGGCATCAGAAGACACATCACCCTCCCTTCCTCTACCTCCAAAACATTCCAGAACACATAGCTCCTGCGTCATTTGCATATCTACCTTCATTGCTAATTTACATACCTCGTGTTCCCGCGGTTTGGTGAGGTAGAAAACGAAAATTAATAATTATCAGGGCGCCACAAGTTGAGGAAACTGAATAATTTAAAATGATTTTCCTTCAGAGAGGGCCATCCCCCCTGCAAAACTCCAAGGACTCGTTTTACCACCGAAGAATCTCTCCTCGTTTGTAGTAATAATAATGTAGGAAATGGGACAGGGGATGTTAGGATGAATCAATAAAATCTTCGACCGTAACGGCGAAGGGGCATTAGTTTTCTATATATCTCTCCTCGGGATGTAGTCGGGTAAGAAGGCTGGATTTGCGAGATGGTCAGGCAGTGGCATAAATTATAAGTTATGAACTACACCATTTCGGGAGGAGGCTTCTGGTAGTGGTGATTAGATTGGGATAGTGGACTTCGGGGGGTTTCCGAGTTATTAGCCTGAGAGAGGCATATTGCGTACATTTTCAATTTGAAAAGGTACGTTTAGTCGCGTCGTTTGAATGCTTCTGCTTTTGATAAGAATTTGGACAGAATTTGTGGTAATTATTGTTGTTCAGTGAAGGTGGATTTTGAAGTCTCCAAACTGGGATTAGTGATGGATGAGTCCTTTTATGTTGCTAAATGCAAAATTTTGATTCATTCATTTCGTCAAATTACATCATAACGAACCAACGATGCAGTAACTATTGATTGCCACTTTATACGGTTGATAAATATACTCTAAAATATGTTATTTTCTTTTCAGAGTATGATCGCGGTAGAATATGCAGAGAACAGAACCACAGTGGCCATAAGGTTGCCATTGATTTAAAACGTTTTATAAATATTCGAGATGTATAGAATTAGTGACAAGGATTAGGAGTTTTGATGCATTCTCGCTTTTATTAAATTTAAATCATTTAGTTTTCAAAAGGATTATTAATTCATGACTCCACTACGTTAATTAATAAGCGAATTTTGCCACTGGTTAACCAGCCTTGGCATACTGAATTAAAATCTACCAATACCAACGAAAGATGGTTTCAGAATTCATTACAAAAACTTTTAGCTCCGAAAATTTTGTTATTTTGTTCTAAAGCTTTATTTTAATGATTAGACTGCGAGATTATTTTAGTTTTTAATAATTAATAATAGTTAATTCAAAAAGAATAATTATTAGAAGTAATGAATTGATCCAGCTGATAACCACAGAAGGCTAATAGACACGTCTAATTAATGGGATTCGGATTAAACTTGAAGGAACGGGCTGCCGCGACAGCATTGGGGGGGGAGGAGACTAACGTTGAGTCTTAAAGACTATCAGCGGCCCCGTACAACCGTTCCCGGAATGGCGCCCCGTCATCGGAAGGAGGTAGACTACCTCCACCATTTCTGTATCCACTCAGTTGGCAAAACTCAACTAACATACCGGTAGCTTCTCATCCGCATATGAGGATGATAGCTTCTGACCCTCATAGGAGTAATTCAGTGGATAAGATTAATCTATTTTCAAATAGAAAATTGTATGCAATCAGATATTATTAAATCGGTAATGGGAAATAAATTATTCCCAAGTTTCATCCGTTACTCCACAACTTATTGAAAATTGCTTTCATTTAAAAGTTTATACAACATAGCTTGCAAACGCTCAATATGTCATTCTTTTTACTTAACTAGAAGTTATTGCTTAATTTATGCCACAATTAATTTTCTAGCATGATTCAGGGGTTCGGCTTTGTTAATTATAAAATTGTACGATAAAATCTTGCAAGTTACAGTTTTTTTAATAACATAACAAATATCCACTATTTTATCATACATATAACTTCATTTCGTCGTATGATATGAGTAATTTTACACACAAATTTAGAAACCAATTTAAAACATTTTTAACAACAGAAAGTGCAATTCAGCAATTTTTTTTAATATACACCATCTTCACTTCAAAACATAATTTATGTTTTGATAAAAATGACTCTGGTCACTTAACGGTAATATTTTTGTTGTTGTTTCTTATGGCACTTGCCACAGATAAGCCCGCTGTTTGAAGACAGCGATTTAAGCCTGTGGGGGAGCGTCTCTTGTTTATATAGTAGTGCCAACTAGGGCGAAGGGTACGACTTAGCTACTCACTCATCACTCATTTGCTTGCACAACCCCTTTTTACAGGAGGGCACATTCACACATCTCACAGATAGAACAACTGAAGAACAACCATGCCCAAACTGGGACTCGAACCCGGGACGCTCAGATCACGAGAAAGACGCGCTACCTCTATGCCAGGACGCAGGCACGATAATATTTTTCGAATTTATTGCAGTCATGAATTCTATAACAAAGATAAAATACAAATATTTAATACACTTTTCGGAATCTGTAAACATTTTTAACTAAGAAAAGTGCAGTTCAGCACTGTTAGGATTAATGCATGACGCCATTTTCATTTCAGAGCACAATCTAATCTCTAATAACAACAAACTCTGGACATCCTACAGAAATACACATTCCACTTTCTGCTGCCTTTGGAATAAAGGTACATTGTCACTCCCGAACACAATCTAATCCTTCCTAAAGACAAACTCCACCAGAACTCCAGAAATTCTGTGTCGACCAAAGCTTCACGCCAGAAACTTTCAACACTTCAAAGCAATCCGTTACACGCATCACTTTCCCCTTCCACTATAATCCAGAAAAGCAGCCAAGTTTAATCCTAAAAGAACCATACTTTAATCGTACCATGTTCCGTCCGAAAAGTGCTTTGGAATTACTTTAAAACATTGTATTGAAACTCGCTGCCTGCAACCAACCGATCGGCAGAACCGTTGCCAATTCCGGCGAGCGAAATTAGCTCGATACATAATAGCCAAGAATGCGCGCTTTGGCAGAGAGGAATAGAATTTCACTCTCAAAGCGAACCGGAAAATCTGGAAATACAATGACTCAATTTGGTGGAGGTGGGGCATTATTTGGAATTAATCGATTTCGTTCTAAGGCTCTCCACCAAAATGATTTACTGTGTGAGAGAAATTCGTCAAGTTACTTGAACGCGCTTCATTTCATAAATCTCCTAACTGGAACCGCTTTGTTCCACGTTTCCAGAAATGGACTATTGCTGTAACGTCCAGTCTCACAAATCATCACTTCTCATTACCATAATTAGCTCAGCTAAATTAGAATTTGATGATAGTTAGAACATATTTCTAATAAAAAGTGGAATCTAATTATAGACATAGTTTGTATCCCGTTGCTCAAGTGGATAACGCATTTAAATTTATTTTCTCTAATCATGACACATAGTAAATAATTTATAAAATTGATAGCAAATATCAAAACCTTATGGCATATGTTTAGTAAAGTATATGGATATCATTGGAGGCTCTTAATTAAGGACAAGATGACTCTAAAATATGTTATAGTTATAGGATATAAACTCTTTATTTTTGCAGAATAAAGGTCTTCATTATATATATATATAGTATATAGCAATAAAAACCAAGTTAATAGGAAAAAAAGTATCAGAATTAAACCAAATAAAATAAGAATCCAACCTGAAGACATTCTCAATGCTCACCCTCAGGCAGGGATAAAAATAAGAGATTTTTTTCTGTGAGGAATACAGACAAAAAAGTCCAACTATTGATTCCTCGTGACCCAAAATTCCCCTAAAATTAGGCCTAAGAGATGCACCATTTTTACAGAAAAGAAAACAAAACAATAAATTAGTAGAATACGACCACTAATAAGCAAAAATACAATAACATAAAATAACCAAATAATAACACTCAAACCAATTATGCAAACAAAAAGGAAAGAATATACCAGCAGCAGGCAAAAATTTTTTAAACATAAGCTCCCCCCATTGTGTTTCCCGCGTCCTAAACTGCCTTAGCTAACGCCATTCAAGGTAAAAAATAATTAGAGGGTCTCAACGCCATCTATTGAGTTATTTAATATGCAACGAAAGGTCTATTTTTATTTTAGGTAAAGGATTAATCCCAAATCATCCCTTTTTTAATTAAAAAATTAATATTGCAGTAATTTTGGGGAAATTTATTATTAATTAAATTTTTAATGAGATTATTTGTTGCTTCAATATAGGACATTTGTTATTACAAATTCTTTTGAATCAGAAATAATTTTTTAGTTGCGATTCTGAAATAATTTAGTTTCGTTTCCAAAATATTTTTAATTTTAGATTGTTTCAATTATAGATTTTAATTACCTAATGCTAATATTTTTTGGTTACTTTATATAAGCATATAATTTTTTAAAAGCAGAAGGCAATTTCGAAGACAGTGAAGAGACTTTCGATTTTAAAGTTCGCATTTATTGCTACCCGGGAGGCAGGTTTATGTATAAGCGGCGCGGATAAGGCACGCCCGGTCATAGCGCGGCACAAGAACAGATTAGCATAGAAGAGAGAGAAATAAATAATCCCTGGTCTTATATACATGAAATATTGATAGGGAAAATAGTTTTTCACAGTGCTTATATACGATTAAGATTCTGATAGGGATTTCTCACACATGTGAATTCTGATAAGGTAAACACAGGGATCTTTTAAAAGAATGGGCTTGATGGACATTTTTCTATCCCTTATGTGTGAAAGAGCAAATGTAAGCAGTTTTACAAAGCTTCTCTTGAATTAATTAAGAAGAAAAAGTGGAATGAGATCAGGAATAAGAGAATATTTTAGAATGAAGTTAATATGGGCTGAATTACGATAAAACTTTCAAAATGAATTAAAACTGAAATTAGATTTTAAAATATCATTAGATATATAAAATGTAAAACACACTTCTTTGAAGCAGTTTTGTGGCCGAAGAGAGAAGACACTTTTATAATTTTAAAAACTTCGCTTTATTCCATACCGGGAGGAATATTTTAGAAACAAGAAGCGCGGATAAAACTGGCTTCCGTTAACTAGCGGGACAAGAGCAGAAGAAAAGAGCGCAAAGGGAGACAAATATTTTCCCCGGCCATTACATATTGTGAGATTCTGATAGGAATTTCTTTATACGTGTCGATTTAGTAAGGGGAAATGGGTATCTTTTAAAAGAATTTGTTAAAATTGGCAGATTTTTATCCCTTCACTTGAAGTGTGAGAATTTGTCAATTTCAGCAATTTTACAGAGCTTCTGTTGTATTAATGAAATACAAAAGGTAGAATCGGCTCAGGAAATAAAAAAAAATTAAAATGAAATTTATAATATGGAATAAATATAAAACACTTTAGAAATTAATTAGGGTTTCATTTAGATAAAAAATATCATTACATATATATGTAGGGAAAAAAAAAACTGAAACCATTGTTAAAAAAATCATATTCATTTAGCCATTTAAGAAGCGTGACTACTAGGTCAATTATGGAGGCCAAAAACGAATAGATTATAAAATTTTGTATTGGGAAAATTTCACAAAAAGATCACATTTCAAGGATCATGATACGATTGATCAGTGAGAAATTAGATAAAATCTTTTCTTTTTTTGCGATGAATCTATTAATTTTGAATAGCATCTAAAGAAATAAATGATGGAAAGAGAAATAAAATATGGAAATAATATCTACTTATTGTTTTGGAAATAATTATATCGTATAATTTCGCAACGGTGTTGAAAGCCTGCAAAATACACTAAGCAAGATATGATATGGACAGGGGGTTTGAAAAGCGAATGTAAAGCCTTGCTTAAGAAAAGGAACGGAAAAAAATTTCAATGTTTTCTATTCAACGTTTTAGTTTGAAATTTTCTATAGGATTAATATTTGCTTCAAACTCTATTCTTAATCCCTCCTCCACTACTAAAAAGAAAAACTGGGGCAATATACAGAAAGAGATATTCCTCAAAAATAAAGAGATCGCTGTGGTCTTGTATTAAAGTCTCAGCTTCGGAACCGGAGGGCTTCAGGTTCGAGACTCGATTCCACCGAAGAACCGTCGTATAAGAGGGTTTGGTGCACGTTAAATCCTTCGGGGCCAAACGTCCTCCTCCTGGTGTGGTATGGAAAATTGAAGAAAGGTTATCAGCTCAGGTTCGTCCTCGTCATCTGACCGCGGTTCAAAATTACTAAGTCCGTACCAAAACAGCCCAAATGTTGCTTTAAAATGGGATGTTAATATAACTAAACTATCCTCAAAAATAAAATATTAATTAAATACCAATCAATGATTAAATACAGAGGCAGATTTTAAATTCACTGACTTGATTTTTCAAGCTTTAAACCAGGACTTTGTGACTGGAAGTGATGAAGAATATAGGATATAGAATTGGAAACAGCAAAAAATTAAAAAAAAATAACATCGTCTTTTGAAATAATACGAAGACTATTTTGGAATAAATGTCATTCTTTCTTTAACATTGGTCAGATGATGATAATTGAATTGATAATCTCCTGGCCAAATGTGCAGAAACAAAACTTTAAGCTTTCCCACTATATAATAATCCAAGAAAAATCGGTCTTTAGAAGGAAATTATAATCCGATCTCTGAATTTTTTTAATCTAATTTAAATTAATAATGTTCACACAATAATTTTTTAATACAATATAAAGAGAAATTTGAGGTATTTGATGTAAAAAGCCTGCTTTCTCAAATTTCACTGATAAAGCATTTATCTACAGTCTTAATAAAACTGAAAAGTAAAAAGCTGTTTAGAATAACATAGAAGACTTAACAAACTACACTTAAAGACATTTAAAAACTCGATAAATTCAGTACATCATATTAAGGAAAGGAAGCAAATGTCAATCCATTCAAGACATAAAACTAACAGCTTTAGAAACAAAGGCTTAATCGTAAATAACCGCTTAACAAGAACTCGTACAAAGGTGTAAAGGAATCGCATATTTCAACTTCAAACTGTGGAAAGCTGGTAAGTATCTAACATCCAATTTAAAAGCGCGTAGATTTATTTCATTCAGCAGCAATTTTCACGGCACATTGAAAGGAAATTAAGATCTGACATTAAGCTACTTAATTAATATAAAGCTCAACTAAAGATTTAAATATGTTGGTGAAATATCCATTTGGAGCCGATTTCAGACGAGTAGGCATGCTAGATAATGATGATCATTATATAATATAATGATGGCTATAATGATCATTGACAACCAGGGTCAATTTGCGAATTCCGTAGAGCTTCTGCATCTAAAAGTTGATCATGTGATTACCAACATCATTTAACTTTTAAAATGTTAACCAGTACATTAATTTTAGACCTTTATTATTTGGTTTAAGAAATGTTTTGGATGTGACGATCAACATTATGTCTGGGTATAAAGTCTGGTGGATGTGTATCTGGACATAATATTTTTGTGCCTGCAAATTTCAAATCTTTTGTTGATAGATTAATTTTTTCTGATCCTCGATAGTTCGCACAAATTAGAAATATAATTCAGTTTTTAAAAATTTCAAAATAAAAGTGTAGAATAAATTTTCATCTATATTGTTTATATTTACAGACTGTTCGATGTAATCGTTGCAGAACAGCTAATTTCTAAACCGCTGAGACAAATTCAGACTTCTAAACGTTAAAATTCTATAAATAATTCTATTTTGCATGTTTGAGCGAGTAACTGTCCTTTTGAAAAAATTGCAAAATGTTCCTTTGTGGAGTTTCTATATTTATACAATGCATAGGCGCTATGAATCATAGTTAATAAAATATTCAATCAATAAAATATTCTCTTTTAAATATGGAGAGTTCCACCCTTCAACGACTAAACTCAACAGAGTTATGAAGCTTTGAAAATCAAAATTATAGATGATTTTCGAGCATTTCATTCAATGTCTATTTGACTCCAGGTTCTCCCTGCCTGCTTTCTCTATTTGGCATAAAATAATGCAATTTTAAACTTTATAATTCGATCAATTTTGATAGTAGAGAAAGAAAACCTTTCTTGTTAAAAATGTTAGCATATCAAATATACTGAAATATGACTAACAGCATCGGGAAAAGGTACAAAAATTCAGATGTTTAATTTTTTCGGAAGTGGATTTATTGATTGAAAAATCCAATCAAGTTCTTTACTTGATATGGAGAATCTTTACCATTAAAAATATATGCTTATCTCTAATGGTATATAAATTATTTACTGGCCAATATGCAGCGCAGATACCTTGCCTATTTTTACTAATTTATAATATTACTTTCCTGCTCAGTAAGTCTCCAGCTAAGCAACAAACTAATTTTACTGATATATAAATGGTGGTTACAGAACTGATGTTGAGTTAATGACTTCCGACCTTGGCGGCAAAATTAACGATCAGTTGGCTACTTGACGACGAATTCGGTGACTTAGGCTATAAAAATGAAGGATCTGAATATTCTAGAATCTCGGCGATAGATCCATTAGAACTCGAGTTCTGAAATTTATTCTGGAACATTCGAATATTATTCGCGCAACCTGGAAAAAGTGGTGGAGAGGGGGCCGCAGTCGAGAGTCCGTCATTGGGAGGGTGAGTCAGAAGACGAGTCAAGAGATGCGAGTGTTCATCTTCAGCGAGTTCCTTCTAAGTTTTTAGTGCCGTTGCGGTTGTTTAATAGCGAGTTTATGTTTATATGTCACTGTTTACTTCAAGTAGTTTTCTTATATATAAGTTGGGTATGTTTTGCTACTGTGTATTTATGCTTTCGAAATAATAGATGCTCAAAAAGTTCAGTGTCACATTTTGTTGCATTAATTTAAAACGGCTATTAATGTTCAAAGTCAATTTGAGGTTACATAAAACAGAATGTTTGCCACGCTAGTTGAAGGAATTGATACCTTCAAAGTTAAGATAACAGATGTTGTGTCCAGTATGACAGCCATTATTTTATATACCAATTTTCGAGTATTTTCATAGTTGGCACTTATATAATTTATTTTAAGATTTTCAAAATTTAGCCATTCGAACTTCAATGAATTCTATTTTTTCATCGATCAACCAATATGACTAGTAATCTGTCAGTGACGATTGTCGATATGCGTTATTAAAAATTACGAATAATTAAGGAAATTTAAAATTTAAGATAGTAATTTTTTTTAAGTGGATTTTATTCTGGTTTGCTCGAATGGCTTTTGATAGCCTTGGTCGGGAACAATATTCAATACAATACAACAAATATTTTACCACATATTCTTTATCCTTTGTCATTATTTTCTTTCAATCAATATACCTAAAGTTTTTAATAATAATTTTATGAAATATTTTATGATAAAAATATTCATTTTGTAATGCATACATACAAATCATTGATCAAGAAAATACTCAGCAGTCTTTAATAAGATAAAATATAACCCCCCTTCGTTGAAATTGTATATTGCAATCATCTATTAGTTTAGTTAGTACATTCATTTTATTCTTATCAATTTGCTTTTGTTAAAGAAAGCAGCAATCATCCTTTCATTGCAAAGTTACGACATAGATAATTTTATTATCATTAGTACAACTTATTTGAACTAATTTATGTGCATAAAGGGATGAGATAATTCAACAGTACACGGAAACTAATTAAAAGATCAAAATTCGAAAATCCTTTCTGTATTTTGACTTCCGCTATCACTTCCAACTTTTCCTTTTGTTTCGGGGAAATAAGACAATAATTAAAGACATTTTCAAAACCAGAACAAATTTTCTAAAAGAGATCACCCCTTCGCATTGCCGTCCCTAATTAATATCCATAAAAGTTTGCGATTTCGCTTTTCGATAGTTTTCAAGAGTCAATTTCCGATAATTTTTCGATGCCTTCTCTTTTCAAGAATTTTCGATTACGATTCAAGAGATGGCGATGCTTCCGACAAGGAATCGATTTGTGCTTTCGAGGAAACGACGGAAATGGATTATAACAGGAGCGTGAATGGCAACATCACATAGTTTTAAAAGAATAACTCATTTCCATTTTTCGCCAAACGATCGTTATAACTCTTTTATCGTCTGCAGGAGAGAAAAGACCAACCGAAATGATAGGGAAAACCGTAATTATAAAATGGTTCGATTTCAGAAGGCGGAATAAATGATTCGAAATTTGCATTTTCGCAAAGACTTCGCTGAGAATTCTTGTGTGGCATTAAGCAAATTATTCAGTTTACCTTTTATCTTTAATAAATGTTTGGGCGCGGACATTGTTTCGAATAAGATTTAATCGGAGTCTGTTGAAGACAAAAGAGAACTTCAAAAGAACCGGATTCCCTGATCTTTAATTGTTCTGCTTGAAAAGGCAACAATAGATTTCGGAGCGACGCAACTTCCTAAATTGAAACTGTAAAGGATAAATGGTTAAGACTTTTCAGCAATTATGTATGGAATTCCGAGTTCGAATTTGGCGAGCGAAATGGCGAGCTCGCACATGGATAAGTACAGGAACGAATAGGCTTATGGGTAAATCCTTTCATCTTTTCGTTACACAATTAACGAGGCGTTGGGTAACTTTTGTTTTTGGCGAAGAAGAAAGCGAGAAGTTCAGATTGTTGTAAAGACCGCAAGCATTAAGCAATCTTACAAGATTCATCAACTAACCGTCTTTGAAAAAAAATTTGCCCATTGATCAGCCGAATTAAGATATTCAAATTATTCTCCAGTTGAGATTTTAGTGTTTTTCTTACTGAGACAGAATTAAAGTTTTTAATGATCTTAGATTCCAAAACAATCTATTTCCATCCTATCATCAAATATAATCCGATATTCATTTCTAACTTTCTATATAAAATTGAAAGCAAAATTTAAATTCTTAGACATATAAAGATAATAATTCATTATCTTTTATTATATCTTGTAGTGGGCTAAAATATTCTTTAATTTGCATTGTGATTTTTTATTTCAAAAAGAGTATTCAGTTAACTATTATGCGCAGATGACATTATAGTTAAGCAAAGATTTTAACGTATCTACTTTCTAAGAATATATTATATTATATATATCGATCTTGTATTAAAATCCTTTATGTATGAATATGATATTATTTTGTTCAGAATATATCCCATCTGAAATATGACATTGTTGGAATTTCAAAATACTACTGAATTTTAGGTTATAAACTAATATTTCTAAATTATGAATAAAATTAAAGTTGTCACTTCTAGAGGCACTACGAAGCTGTAAACAGTACCGAAAGTGTATTTAATTTTTGTATTTTTATTACGTAAATTAATGTAGCTATTATAGCTAGTAAACTAGTGGAGCTACTGAAGTATTGAGATGCCGCTAATTGGCACCAGGACATAATAAAAGGAATATGTGCGTTGTTTTGTGCTTACATTTTTTGTAATTATTCATGTCTGACAGGGTGAGGGTATTGGATAAATAAAGAAACCAGTTGGCAAGGCTTATCGGTTAATTATACCTAAAACAATAGGACTAATTCACATAACAAAAATAACTTCACAACTATCTAAAATCTAAAAAAATTACTGAAGACCTGACAAATAGGGATAAAAATTGCTGAAAAGAGTAACTTTAGGATAATTTTTCTGGGAATTATACTAATGTCAGTCGAAAATATTAGATTTCATAATTTTTTTACTGTTATAAATGACATTCTTATGTAAAAAGAATCAATAAATCAAAAAGGAAATTCAAGAAATAATTTTTAAAATTTTATCAACATCACATTATGTTTTATCTGTATTTACTATATTCTTCTTCGAGCGACGGATAACATAAAACTAAGTTTCGGAAAAGGAAACCTCCCTTGCCATTAGAAAATAACTTATATCTCTCTCGCTTCAGTGTTACATCTGTATATCTCTGCCATGGATTTAAGCACGGAAAGAAAAGTCGCCATATATTGATTGATCAAGCATGTTTCTACTGGTGAGCAGGCCGCTGTATCATCTTTAATACAAGTTATATAAAGCGAAACAAATTCGGAGGAAATCAGCTTACAATTTTTTTTAACTCTGTAAAAATTGCTGAAAATAAGCGCATTAGAGGAACTGGAAGGCCATTAAAAAGTAAGATAAAATAAGTAAGAAAAAAGAAGAAAAAAAAAGAAAAAAGGGTGAAAGCAACTTAGAGTGATTTCGCAATAAATCATCCGAGACATTCAAGAGATAATGGCAAGACTGGAAGAGAGGCAACGGCGAAAAAATAAAGCTAAAAAAGGGGGTCCTCGTATTTTTATCTACTATGTAATAGAGTAGAAACCCCGTTACGGTGTCATATAAATATAAACTTCGACTTCCAAGCAACTAATCGTTGAGTGAGAATGAATTAAGTCAAAGATAGCGACATGCTGGAATGATGCTAATATTCGTGAAGAGTGCATCTATGATGAAAACAGCAATAAGAAAACACGTGCAATATGAAAATCTGAACATTTAAAAAAAATAGACAAAATATCTTAGTTTTTACATTTTAACAACTATGAAAGCAGAAACTGCAAGTTGAGTACAATGTAGTCATTTCATGCAACTCCATAGTCACATGACAATGGTAACTGCGCATGTCATCTAGCATTTATTTATAATCATATCTTTTTCTTTCTTTTTTTATGCTGAGCAAAAGAAATAAGAGAAACTTCGCATTTTATTTGAAACATTCGACACAGATGTTATTGAAAGTAAATTTTTGAAGTTCTGGGTTTTTTGTAACTATCATCACAATATCTGATGCAAATTTTATTCATTTTTCTTCTAATATCACCATTTCTGGCAGCCTTCTGGTCTCCTTCATGCTAGGATGTTCTTCTGAAGGTTTAATTAATTCTGTAAAACCAAACTGCTGAGTTTGCTCTTCTGGATACTGAGCGAATGAATGATAATATTAGAATATATCAAATTTGATACTACCAAATTATATCAAATTTGATTAAATGTACCATCAGAGTAAATTAAGGATATAATTGTCATTATTTCCCTGAAAATTTTTCATCATTTCTATTTGTGTATCTGATGATTGTATATAATTTATTACTCAACAAGGAAATAATTTTAGAAGCTTTTGTAAATGAATTTTTATTAATATATAAAAGTTAGGAAAGTTTATTTGATTTATTTCATACTTTTTAATTTATAATTCATTCTAATAAAATATTATGAAATTTTGAAATCCTTTTATTCAAACACAAAAACTAAGTGGTGTCATGCGTATAAAATAAATGTTTAATTAAATTAATCACTTAAATAATAATTAAGACATGAAGATATCAAAATAATACACTCTCACCAAAAATACACTAGTACATTCAATAGTGATACATCCATTTCAGATATCCGTTCTAATTATCAATCCGATACTCTAGTGCAGAAGTTTCCGAACTACGAATCATGATCCACTGTTGGGTCACGAGTCAACTTAAGTGGATCGCAACAAGATCTTGAATGTATATACATGTTTCCACTATTGGAATGTGAAAATAAATATTTATCAAACCAGATAATAGCAACACAACAAAAACTAACTCAATGCGCAAACAACTCGCGTCAAATGATTAGAAATGAAAAAAAAAAACTAGAAATGTATGGATGGAAGAACTGGACAGTTAGAAATGAAAATGTATGGATGTTGTACATAAAAAGATGGCATTTTGCACACGATATATGGATTGCTTTGACTATTGCTCAAATCAGCGGGTTCTTTTTAGGTTGGATTTGTATGCAGTATCTTAGCATTTGATCGAAAATTCCTTTTTGCACAGAACGTTCACTTGAGTTTTAGAGCATCAATTTTTTATTGGTTCCTCATGATTTGCGTATTTATTACATCTCTTTAATTAATGCTTTTTTATTAAATGTTTTTTTTAAAAAAATAGTTAAAAAATTATCATTAAAAACATTTTTTGATTTAATTATTATTTTTCTCTTTTGGTCCATTAAAACTTGAGATGTGCTGTAGCACTAAAGAGCATGAGCTGTTTGTCTAAGAAAAAAATTTAATACTCCAAGGAGAAAGTGAATTGCTTTTGATAAGTTTTCTAAAAAAGTTATTTATAAGGGTTAAAAAGTTTGGGGACCTAGTGCTTGAATGCAAAAAAAAAAAACAAAAAACATTAAAATTAGTACATTAGGGAGTTAATCTCCCAGAAAGTCATCTCAGATATGTGAAAGTGAAGTTAACGGAATTTTAGTTTGTTCTCTACACCCTGGTTGGTATAGCAATGGTTTGGGATGTCTATTCCCTACCAATGACGAGATGTGCCTGTTTCGGGATGGGTTATACCGTAGCCGGTGATGACCTTTAGTACTTAACCTTTGTTTTTTGCCATTGCTGTAGCGACGGTTTGGTTATTCATTTTCCATGTGACTTTGGGTGGGTAGGAGTAGTCGATTATAATATGGGCGAATTGGGAAAAAACTGATTGCAAAACATAAAACAAGTTAAATGTAAGTCTAAAAATGATGGAATCTAATATTAATCGCGGATATAGATTTCAGTAAACTTTGTTTAAAAAAATGTTCGAAAATTTTCTATTTCAAATTTTTTCATTAAATTATTTTTCAAAAGAATCTTATTGAAAGATTTCCGCTCTTACTCGAAATTTGATCAAATACTAGAAAACAAAGAAAGTATTTTCGGTCGCAATTCTATTTCATGAAGAAAAATTCTATTTAATTCTGATTCCAGGATACCGGGATGGGAACGACGCCCCAACAGATTGCAAATGAGAAGAATAATTTAAATGTTTCTTTAATTAAATTCCTAAATAAATAAAGTGCAGCGCATTTGGATGAGGAGGAAATCTGGAACTAAGTACCCTTCGTTGGTGAGTATTTCAATTAAATTGGATTTCCAGATAATCAGTAAACAAAAGAAAAATTCAAAATTCGATAAATCCTTCATCAAATGAGAGATTTTCTGTTTTCAGGCTAAGGATAAAGTTTCTGAATCATGCCTTATATTTATAATTTATAGTATAAAAATCTTACTTCTATATACACAATATTTAATGTGATAAACATCATTTTAAGAAAATTATTTATCAGTTAAAAACAAAATAGAGAATATTTGGCCTATATATCGAAGACAAAATGAGTATTTGTAAAATATTCAATATAAATAGTTTACCGATGTAAGAATTATAAACCTGAATAGATTATTATTAAAATCACATTAATTATAATATCTTCATGGTTTCTAACCTATTTTAAAAACATTATATGTTTTGTAACATAATCGAACTAAAATTATCGTGCACGAATATATGATAAGAACTATTTTTAATTTCAGCCAACCGAAAAGCTATTTTTAAGTTGGTTAAAAAAATTTGAAAAATATTACAAAAATATTAATGAAATAGCATCGCAAATATCATTCCTTAAATGTTTTCCAAATTCTATGATCTTAAAAAACCCAGAAAGTTAATAAATAAATAAATTAAAAAAAAACAGAATAAGAAATGAAATTTTTCCAAGGCGCCTGTAAATACAAGTTCCAAACTCTGCACAAATCGTATAATAATAATAAAAGAATTTTCACGAAACAACCAGTAGAAATGCACTTATGAAAACTTATGAAAAATGAAAATGTAGGGCCGGCAGTTGGAGCATTTTTAAATAGCAGAATCAAATAATAAAATAATAAAGTAAATATAAAATTATCGGATGCGAGAAAAACAAAATGACAATTATTGTTATGTCATTCTATATAAAACTGAAATTACTTTTTGCAAAAATAGCCAATAATTTTTGAAAAGGTTAGATAAAAATATGCGAAACATTTTAAAAATTCGCACAAGTAATAAGTAGCAAAAGGGATTTAAAAATTTTCTAAGGTTTAGTTTTTATTACTGGGTATTCGACTTTAAGAAACGACCCAAACTCAGTCAATTCTTTCAAAATCATCGGGATTTTTTCAAGTTAACTCAATCGTTTTACCTTTTGCAGTAATAAATGTAGAAATTGTCAAGGCATTAAAAGGATTCGCGAATTCATACAAAATTAACGATACTATCATTTGGAAAGTATAATTCATAATTTGGATGATAAGTTTTGATAAGAGTTCCGTAAATATATAGCGACTTATGAAATGGATTAAAAATAGCAAATAAAGTTTTGCAAATTATGCAGCGTTATTCAAAACAGTTGCATGGATAACAGTTGATTATAGTTTTCGTGTAAACAAAGATTGAAACAAAATGTGCGCAAAACCAAAAGGGAGCTTCAAGTTTTATGTGAATCCAACGGTGAATTTCCAATTAGAAAATTTCCTTCGGGCTTCTTCTCTGAAAGGGGCAGCAAGCAGCTCTATTCATAAAATGGCTATTATTTATAAAATAATGAAAATTCTATTCATTATAAGAACTATAATGACAATAATAGTGCTTTGTCAAGTGTAAATGACCAGGTTCCTATTTGTTTCAAGATGGTTATTTCAATATTTACAAACATCAAAAATTCAATTAAATGTATTGGATTCAAATATGGATGTGACGTAATCATGGAAACAAAAACAAATTAATCTAAAAGAACAAAAATTAATCTAAAATCTATACCTATAATAAAGTTCAATGTGTGTGTGTGTATGTATGTTGGCGCTCTACAGGCCAGATCATTCAACCTACAGCTACCAAATTTGGCACGTGTATACCTTGGAGGCCGGGAATGTGCACCTGGGGGTTATTTTTTTCCAATTTTTAATTAGACTTTATTTATTTAAAAATTAAGTGAAATTTTGGAATGTTTCTGCTATAACTTCCGAAAACATTACCGCACAAAAAAGATTTTTAAATGAAGTTAAAGATCAAACATTTATCTTTTAAATGACACCAATGTTTTAACCTTAAAATTAAATTTCTATTTTTAATGAATTTTTAAATAAATATTTTAACTATATTTTTCAACAATTTTTTTCGTAAAAAATAAAAATAAAATTTAAGCTGTACGAGCACGTTTCGCATTCATGGGAAAAAAATTAGCTTTTTTCAAAGTGTTGCCATCACATTGATTAAAGCTCCAATTAAAAATAAATTAAATCTTTTTGGAAATGAAATCTGCAAAAATATAATTTTCGGCACGTGTCTGTAGGAAATGAAACAAATATGAAATATTATTTTTTCTAAAAAATAAATTCAAGAAAAATTATTTTATGATCTTTTACACTCTCTATATTATTAATCCAATAAATCAGTTATATTTTAAGGCAAGTTTTGTTCAATATGAACAGGATATCCATTCAAATCAGGGCCACACAACTGATTTGTAAACCTTTAGTAAGTCACAGATCTGCTAAAATGGTCTAAATGGAAAATGATTATATTTTATGTAACTTAATAAATGCTTTAATAAATAACGAATTTTTGATTTTACATTAAGCTTCTGCTGTGGAAATTACGAATAACAAAATGTTCTTGAAACACTAATATTTTAAATAAAAAGAGTTAATTTCCAAGCAACTAAATCAGTCACTTAAACTGACTGATTTATGAAATTTTGAATATCACTATTCAATAAAAAAAGGATAATTTTAGATTTTCCACCGATCGCTTCAAAGAAAATACGCCAATCAGCGCGCAGGTTTCTCAAGATTAATTGGACTAAGATTATGAAAATGTTGAGTTTTTCTAAATTTTTAACATTCAAAACTTTACAAATAAGTCTTAGTTGATCGTGGAAAACAGAATCACTCATTCATTTATTTAAAATTTGGTGTGTCCAGAATATTTCTCTGAATATGATACCTTACTGCATTAAATTTAGACTTTATAATTTTTGAAATATATTTATAGGCCGGAACAAAATATTATTATTGATTTCATTTCAATCCTTTTGAAAGCAAAACTAAAAACTGAATTTTATGCTGAATCTGAGAAATTTTTGTTGAATTATTGTTTGAGATATTACATAAGTTATGAAAAATATTTTGTACTTCACTTAAGACGATTCTGTTTGCAATATCTATATTCAGTAATAATAATAATAAATAAATAACAATAAAGATGATAAATAAAATAAAACGCCTGGTTTAATTAAAAAATATCTTTATATTGATTGCAATTTCATCATTTCCACTTTAAATTAAAGTTGAAGTTTTACCGGAAATCACAACAAATTAGCAAAATATATATAGTAAATTGAACGAAACGATCTAAACAACAGTATAAGTTTGGTATGACTATCAAAATTTGAAGATTAAAAATGTTTTGTTTGAGAATCTATTAAGAGACCAGTTACTTAAAATATTTTATTGAATATTGTAGTGAGCGTTAATACTGGCGAACCGGCTGGTCGCCAAAGGCGGCTAGTAAATAATAAATATGTCGAATAATTAAAAGATATGTATAAATGCAAAATTAAAATGAACCCCCACCCCCAAAAAAGCGCAATGCATGAGCATTTAAATATTTAAATCCTCTATTGCGTATGTGCGAATCGATTGTCTATATGATTTCTTTGGTCACGTGGGAAACATGTCACAGACTTCTCGCATCAGGCATCGTGAAATAGTATGTATCCATGCCCATTAATGTGCGTTGGATAGTCTCAGTTATGTTCTGCCAGTGGTTATTTAAATATTCAGTAATTATTTCTTATGTCTATCCTATTAGATATATCTTAAACTCTATGCTAACTTCGTCTTTGCATGCATAATAAATGTGTGCGTAATGTCATAATAAAGAGATAGTAATACTAATCACTCAAGGCAGACACTTACAATACATTTATCTCTATTACTAATAGAGCAGAAAATGTGTGTGCGTATTAGCGTTTGTAATCGGCCGTATGACGTGGAACTGCTTAAAAAGATGGAAGAACGCAACTTGGAGCCATTAAAAAAATATTTAATAACATCAGTAAAAACTATTTCAAATGTATTATTTATTTCACCCCATTTTAAAATTCAGAACATTATCTTTTTAATGACACTAATTAAACTACAATGACATTTTTAAAATATGTATCTAAATATATACTTCATTAATAAATACCATTGTCTCAATGAAACTCAAATGTTTTCATTGCTTCATTTAATATCTAATCTTACAAGTTAATTCTATTGTTTTAAGCTAAGAAAGAAATTTTGCTTCTTACCAATGCAATCTGCATAAGGGATAAGAAAGCGAAATAACGAAAAGCACAACGCAGAATAAGAATATATATTATCAACAGAGTTATGCTTTTAATACTTTTACATCCAGCGACACTAGTGTGGAGTTATTAGCAAGTCGGGTGCTATTTTCCGATGATGCCAATATGGCACTATTGATATGTCATACGTCATTCGCTTCAAATGAAACCTCAAATTTGATGTTTGAATCTAGCAAAATAGGTTTAAATAGTGTATTTCAGCGACTGTTTTGCAGTCTATTATCAGAAAGAGAAATATTATATTAATTCAGAGTTTTGTTAAAATGGAGTTATTTTATCATTGAGAACTTAAAGAATATGTATATATGTAAATAAAAACAAATTAAAATTTTTTTTCAATAACCTTGATAATTGACACTTATTTTACATATGTCATTTCTTAAAAAGAGCTAAAATTTATTAAGTTATATTGAATTTTGCGCTTGCAAAAGTTTCCGAAGGCAGAGAAAAAAATCTTTGAGAATCGTGCAGACATGAAAGTATAATGTTACAATGACATCATGGGACTTAACTCCATTCGGAAGATTCATCGGAAAATACAGAGGAAATGTAAGGCTATCAAAACTGTTCCTCTTCTCATCTTTCAACCATATTTTTTATATTTGATAAATAAAAGTACTTTTATGAGGGAATCATGAAGTATTAGATATCATATTGGAATTTAACGATGCCAATATTTAGCCAAAACAACTGGTTACTAAAGGCGGCCAGTTGTAAGTAAACTATAATAACTAGAAGCATATACACTATAAACAAGGCAAGAAAGACCCTGTCTGTTTCTATCGCTAATGAGGGAAAACAAAAATATGTAATTCCATGGGTGGACAGAAGAGATCACAGATTTTACTTCCCATTAGTAAGAAGAAATTTCCTATTCATCTTCTAGAATTAGCGCTTTGAAAAGACATATTAAGATTATAATTGTTCTTAATCTAAAGACCCATGTTGTAAACGAAAGCCGATATGGCGATAATCGCACCTACAGCAAATTTTAAATTCGATTAATCAAATTTTAACCGTCATAATATGATACAATGAAATGAAGATGAAAAAGATGAATTGAATTAAATTAATATCTCAAACAGTAAACAGTTGGCTGACTCAACACAAAGACGCTTTTCTATCCATGAAATCTGAGTAATAACGCCATAAAAACTTTCGCAGTTGAAAAGTAAGCAAGCTTTTGCTATCACTATAAAAATCCACGACCACTTTTTATAAATCATTCTTCATTTAAAAATTTGAATTGTTTTTTCTGAATTGTACAGCATCTGAAAGCGAGAAAAATTTACATAATGACTACAGTAACAAAAATATGCTCCGATAACTTTTAAATTGAAAATCCAAAAACCATTGTATCAGGAATTGAAATTCCTTATACCACTGTCCTCCTTAGCAATATTTAAAAAAAAAGCATGGGAAAAAAAAGAAGAAAAATAATTTATTGTGATTAAGAATTCCGCCTTCCAATGCGTCCATGCTAATGTTTCCATTCTTTACCGTCTCGTTTCTTGAATCCGCCATTTTTTCTTTATGGTTTTTTTTCTCCCTTCGACTATATGAAAAACTTTTGTTTGTTTTTACCCTGCGAAGCTTTTGTGTAAACACCGAAGAGAAACACACTAACGTATAAAGGAAACAAGAGAAAAACGAGATGAACTATGCATCATCTTTTGTGCTAGTGCTATCAAGTGTGCACCGGTGAAATTATGTTATCAAGCGCAATTTAAAATAAACAAATAATAAAGAAACAAGGAACGAGAAAAAAAAAGTAATGTTGCGATGGCGAAAAATGAAGTATTACGCCTTTAAAATTCAACTTTTTTTTTTCTTTGGCGAAAATTTCTTGGCGAACATTCAAGTCAAGAGGCAACATAATGCTTGCGAACATGATTGGCTCGTTCTTTTTCCTTTTTCAGAATGTGACACGATATTAGTTCATGAACTCGCTCATTTATTTACTTTATATTTTTTGAAGTTTATTTTATAAAATAAAATAGACTTTCGTAATTTTGGCACGTATTCTTCATTATTTAAAGACGACATTTTTAGTTTCATAACATAGCAACTAAAAAAAAAAGTATTTTTATGAAGGATAAAAAAAATCTGATTACTTAAAGCTTTAATGAAACTGATAAAATTCTTAATTTAAAAACTTATGCCCTTATTCTTGTTGAAATAAAAAATTATACTAAAAATTTATATAAATTATAATGAAGTGAATAATTTATAGCTTCAGCTATAATAGTTTCATGGGTAGATCTTCCATTTGACATGCGTTATTCCATGCAATATTATTTCAAATGGCTTAGTTTTTTATCTTTAATTTCTTATACATGTTAAGTGGAGTCTGGGATGAGAGCCTTTGTAGCTAAAAATCCTTAAATCGCTCTCATTCAAACAAATAAGTGGAGTCATATTCGTCAATTTGAATAGTCTAACATTTTCATGTTCTAATTAGAAAATGTGAGAAATATTTGAAAATAAGGTGGTCACTGATCCACATCATTTTAAAAGCTTGAGTGATCTTCACCAAACTTTCTCGTCTACTTTCTAATAACTTGCCATGCTAGAGTTACAAAAGCTACAAAAGTTACGAAATATTAACATTTGACGCGAATTTAGAATTTTTACTGAATCTGTCGCGTCTTCCTTGGCAATTAATCCTTGTCATACAGTTAAGAGTATCCAAAAATTGAATTTGTGTTTTATACATGTTTTTCTCAATCGATTAAAACAAAAATTTCACACAAAACTGCACTTTTAGTCTTAAAATCTCACACCAATTTTGATATATTTAAGTCACTACGTTTTTGAAATAACGCGTCTACATGTTTTTGAAAGAACCGACCCACAGAATTTCAACCCGTTATTCGATTTGCCTCAAATTTGAGGGGTCTACATAATAGATTTTAAACTTGTATACCAAAGTTTATCTATGTAGTTCTCTTCATCTTATAATTATCGTGTTAACTTATATTCGAACGGCCGGACAGACGGACTTTCTAGCATCAGATTTTATTCAAAATTTGATGGAAATCAGGAAATTTGATGTAAAGACCGTATACCAAATTTCACCAGTCTAGCTCAAAGAGCTTTTCAGTTATCTTTGTCACAGACAAACAGACGGATATTTTCCCAAAAATGTGTTTTTTGACCTCGGGGTGATTCGTCAAAATCTCTAGTTCGAATTTTTCGTCGATTACTATAATTTCTCTATGCTATGTGTACGATAAAGAAATAAAAGAAATGATTTTTAACGGTACCTATTTAATTTATGCGTAATTTAATTTTAAGGATGATAAATTAAATTTTTTCATGTCATTTTTAGCAAAATATTTCACAGCTGCATTGTTTATTGTTTCTTTAAATATTTTATAGCATAATTTTCTCCATTGTTAAAAGATTAGAAAGGAAGAATCTACGGATTATTTTCAAAGACAATTTTCATACAACAGAAAGTGAAAATGGGTTGCCGCAAAAGACAACGTGAAGATTGAAACGGAAAATGGAGACACTTAAGTTTTTAATTGCACTGTGATATCATTGGATTCGAATCCACTAGGAAGACTCAAGTGGGTAAATAACAGAAAAAGTGAACACTATTAAAATAACAGGACTTTAATTTTTCTCATAATTTGATGCTTGAAGTTCTTTATTAGAGGAAACATTAAATAACGTATAAGAGATTTAATTGTTATTAAGTCTCTTCGCAACCAGTATTTCCAGCGAATCAGTTGGTCACTTAAGGCGGCTAGTAAAACAATAAAAACCAAATAACGTAGTCTAGATATAAATAAGGTCGGAACAAAATAAAATTTCTTAAGAAATTGAATAAATAAGGTAAGATGAGATAAAATAAGTTTTCTATATTCCATCCAGGATAAGAATATCCCCAGATGTGCGAAAGGAAACTCCTTTAATCGATCTCGTTCTCAACAAAATGACCTACTTGATGACGTATTTCAAAAGCCGCCCCTAATTGGAACCTCATTCGTCAATCAAACGCCCAACGCGTCACGAGCATGTGTCACAAGAGGGCCAGGTGTAAGAGCCTCCGGTTTAAATAGAGCTCCGGATGCAGTTGCCATGGAAACCGATAAAATTAGTTTGTGAGGCGGGAATCTGCCGAATTTCTGTGTAATAAGGAAAGTATTTCAGCATGTTATGTTGTTGGAGTGGTTCTGATAAAAGAAAAAAAAAGAAAGAAAGAAAACTGTTAGGTATATTTTTTTATACAAAAGAATTTGTATCTACGGCGATATTTTCCAATAATCTTGTTATCTAGATTTTTATTTTTTATCTGCTTTTTTGAGAGAAAAAAGTTAGGAAAGTAAATTAAAATTTATTAGAGCGTTGAGGGAAAAAGATAGAATAAGATTTTTCACTTATTCTTTTTGATAAGAGATGTTAAATTATTTTTGAAAGGCGGAATTCTAGAGTAATTTTGTAGCAATATGTTTTATATTTTGTTATGCATAATATTAAAATTTTTTTTCAATTATTTATTTTCCGAATTTGAAGTTCTGGTTCTGGAGAGCATCATGCGCTGAAATTGCCAATAAAACTCTCCGGACCTTTGGTATTTTCTTATTAATGAAGATCCATTTTGCTGATGGTATTATGTATAAAACGCTATATAAATGCGTGTTATAATGCTGTAATATTTAGCAATTTAGATCAGAATTTTCGGTGAGAATTTAGTTTAGAGTATGACCGCAGATAATATTAACACTTTCACAAATCGATTATTTTAATAATAAAAATTCTCTTCAAACTTTTATAAAATTCTATTTCTATTGCCAAGAACTATTTTCCTCAACAACCTTAAAGCCTACTGCTATGAATATCAGATAAAAAGATATTTTTATTAATTTCTGACAGAGAATATTTAATTTCCGTTAAAACACACTTTTTTCTTAAACTTTTGTGAATAGAATGCTAAACATATTTTTTGAAAACTAATACAAAAATTAAAGTGATGAATAATGTACCAATAAGTAAGAGAGTGGAAGTGAAGTAAAAATTTTCTTATACACTTCGTAGAATATTAAATTTCAACTATCCAACCAAATGAATAAAATAATTTCGTAAGGGGGGGGGGTCAATGAATGTGTAAAGATTTCGATGAGTAGATATAAATTTATGTATTAATAAATTAGTGCGCTATGAACTTTGTTATTAAATTTTGTATCATTTCTGAAGGTCATTAACTCGGAAAAAAAGAAAAAAAAATACATTTGCCACTTTTCATTTAATTTCAAAAATAATTTATAAAGTAAAATATAGCAATACTATAGTATAAAATGCGAATGACATCTGTGAATTACAAGTGGCCCTAGTTTTTGTGGTTGTTTAAAAAAACAAGTTGTGGATCGATAGTCTATAGACTGTAGGATGGAGTTTTGATTTCTGCGTTGGAAAGTTACAGATTTAACATTCGGTTCGAGAAAAACCCGCCCTGTGCAAGGGATAAAATTTTATGAAAATCAAATATTTTCGTGCTGAATTGGGTAGGAGTGTGTGAGAGGGAATTGCCGATTCAGATACTACCCTCATCATCTGAGCATTGCTCAAGTCACAAAGTAAGTCTCAAATTAAACCTATGTATAGCTTCAAAGAAGGTTGCTATTCTAAATGAACTCACTCGCCTTGCGAAACTTAATAGCATCTAACGTATTTCATATAATTTCTTATAATCTGCGTATGAATAACAATTTATTTCATTGCAAAATAATTTTAGTTATTTAAAAGTATTTCATATAAATATTGAATAAAAATCGCTTATTAGTTTATTAAGTGAAATCTACTTAACTCTCACACGCTTCCTCGGGGGGGGGGCACCTCGTAATTGAGGACGAGAAGCTTCCGGCATGGTGGTTGATTCTCACCACTCCTGTGGGAACACGAAAAGGTGGGGGCATGGTTCCTCCCATCGATGGAGGGACATAGTTCCTTAGAGAAGGGTTGTACTGTAACCGGTGATGGCAATGGAAGAACTTAACCACAGTTCCCGCCAGTGTTGCTGTTGCAGTCCGTTATTCCGTGTGCCTTCCGGCGGATCGGAGTAGTGAGTTTGTGATTACTGACACGATTTGAACGCATTATACACATGTATTACATATAATAATGATTAAATACAGTTCACGATTTTATTAAATATAAGCTGACATTCATTTATATGCATTTTTCTCAAGTATTACGCATAAATATAGACTTAAAATAATTTACGATTTCATTAATTTAAAATCTAACGATAACTAAAATCTAAAATCTAACGAACAATCCAAGATAAATACTTTAGAATTTTTTTCACAATATTTTTTGTATGTTCTAAATAAAATCGATGAACTAAAAATGATTTAAAGAGATTGATATGCTAAGAATATTTTGTTTACAGTTTTGCTTTTTTGTTACTTTTGCACGCCGTTATACGAGGAGAAAGACGCCTGGATTAGTCTACACTTTCCAGAATTCCACACCATGATGTGGACGTTTAATTTAGCACTTATCAGTCTTATATAAAATGTAATCATAAATGGACTATCAAATTAATTGAATTTTCTTCTGTATATTATTTACTAATCATTCTTTTTTTAAGAAGACAAAAGTATTAAATCAAATTAAAAGTATCTCATTCAAGATAAAAAAAAAGTCATTTTCCAATTTAAATAAATAGATTTCCTCACATTTTTATGCAAGTATAAAGTCCAAATTATATAAGTTCTTGAAAGTGAAACAGGCCTCAAGGATTTTATTTTTGAGATTTTTTTCTTATTCGACATCAGTTTTATTTAATAAGAAACCTTTTTTTTTTAAAGATTATTATACATAAAAAATATAACGGGGGAAAATAAATTCAATTTAAACCTTAGTTATTCAACTATAGAGAAGAAAAAAGTTAGAATAAGTTTTATAAAATTATCACTGGTTAAAATATTATAAATCTCAGGAAATTAGAATGTTTTGAAATTCTCTTTTTATATATATTCTTACATTAAGAAATATAAATATTCTATTCTTGGAAAAAATATGAAAACTTTTGAGCTGCTTAAATTAAGAAATAACTTTAATAAAAAATTAGAAAAATTATTTATTATTTTTATTTCCATAAACCGGTTGGAAAGAATTTAATATAAGGATAAAAAAAATCATACTAATACCCCTATAGGCAGTAAATTTTCATTTAATTTTAAAAATAAATAAATATTATGCAAACGATATTTCTTCCAAATATTTATTCAGACTAATTTTTTTTTCTGAAAATACTGAGACATTTAATATTTAGTTCCAATATAAGTTTTAAGTTTGAAAACAATTTCAGCAGACAGAAATAATTAAAAAAAAAGTTACTACAAAATTTGAAATAATTTATTTCTGAAAGAAATTTTCTAGGCATGTCCTATAATATTCAGTTGTAAAAACAGATTATATTGAATTAGAAACTAAAATTTAAATTCAAAAGACTTTTATTTCTTCCGGCCAAAATAAAAACCTGTTAATATCTTCATGTGCCAATATTTTTTCTTAATATCTGCAACTAAAGAAGAAATTTCTCTGCATAGTTTTAAAAAATTATTTCGTTCCGAACATAAGTTAAGCTCATAAAATATTAAATATATGTTTTTAATAAAGCTGAAATACGGCTTAATTCCCAAAATCATTAAGCAATCGATTGGTCATAGTTTTTCCATGAATTTTTATGAAAACAAATAAAACTAATAATACTTATACAGTATAGAATACATATTCATTGCTAGCTGTTAAGTCGGTTATTTGAAAAACAAAATGCTCATTTTCTATAATTATACAGCTTTCTCTTGCATTTCTTCCCTTTAGTCTTCGTATATGAAATATACGAAGAAAAAAAAATATTACAATCGTTAAAAAAATTCGAACTCGCGATTTTGTTTACTGTAACTGTCTTACTGTAACAAAGATGACCCAAGACCTCTTTGAGCTAGGCGGATGAAATTTAGTATAAGGTGTTTGCATCATATTTCTAGATTTCTATCAAATTTTTAGCAAGATCCTTTCAGAAAAAGTCAGCCTGTTCGACTACTCGGATATAAGGTAACACGGTAATTGTAAAATGAAGAAAGCTAGATAGATAAGATTTGACACACAGATATTCAATAGTGTAGACATCTGTCAAATTTTGAGTCAAATTCTACAAAGGGTTGGCAGCCTATCGGTTTATATTTACAAAAATATGTAAATGCGGTAACTCAAAAACGCAATGAGTTAAATACATCAAATTTGGTATAGGATTTTATGATTACAAGTGCAGTTTTGTGCCAAATTGTTTCAAATGGTTTGGAAAAATGCGTTTAAAACATAAATTCAATTATTGGATACTATTATCGCATACCAGGGAATAATCGCCAAGGATAACACGATAGATTCAGTATAAATGCTAAATTCACGCCAAAAGTAAATATTTCGAAAGTATTGTTACAAACCTGCAATTCGGCTTCCCATCATAGTTTATTCCATCAATAGAAAGAAAGTTTTACAGTCATCTGAATGGGACTAGCGCGTCCTAGGTCCCAGAGCTTGGCGACCATTTGGCGACTTGGCGACAAAGTTGGCGACTTTGGCGCCAAAATAGATAATACCCGAAACTTCGAGAATTTTCCCGATCCGTCCAGTAGGAACCGAGATACGCCTCGAACGTTCCTGATTGGTTGAGAGGCTTCTAGCCCCGCCTCCTGAGACCTATAAAAGGGGCTGCGGCTGCCAGAAGGAGTAAGTCCGAGTTGAGAGACGACGGAGTAGTCTGAAGACGGAGCGGAGGAGTCGTAAGCGACGGTGAGCAGCGACGGAGTCAAGCTCGTGCTGAACTGAGCTGTGCGCTACTGTCTGCAGTAGATTCTGGTTGTATGCTGCTGTGTGTGCTGTTGTATGCTACACGTCTCGGGTGAAGATAATCGTCTTCTGTGCTGTACATAGTTGTCGTTTTGTGCTGTCCTGTGTGTCTTCGTGTAAATAAACGTCGTTGTTTTTATTCTACTTCTGCCTGCTGATTGAGCGTTCTTTACACCATATCACTCCCACTATCCAAACGAACCCCGGTAAAGAAAATTTCGTAACAGTATTATACGCCACTGAAATGTAAGGCATTCTCTCGCATGACAGGTAGTGTATAATGTAGAAAATTCATACAGAGACAGCAAATCATGAGAAATACAATTTAAACAAAAAAATTGTAAAATTCATAAGACTTTTAGCTACTACTACTTAATTGGTATGAGAAAAATCAATATTATAGAATTTGAAAAGTGAATTACACATCTGGGAAAAAACATTTTGATACATGATTGATGCAGGTTTTCAGGTATAGACTTGACCTAAAGAATGTGTCTCTATACGCGATTGAAATGTGCCTTCGAATAAATGGGATGTAGGTGACATTTTCATTTTCTAAAATAATCCGCATCTCAGTGTTACGTGTGTAAATCAGAAAATATCAAAAGAAAAAATTAAAAGGCTATATATTTTGATTACAGACAAATATTATGTGACTTTCTGTGGAATGAAATCGCTAATTCATTCATTTTTTAATTCTCAAATACTGTCAAATTATGATACATCAAACGACTCGGGTGTTAAATAATTGAAGTGTACGAACTAAATAGTATAGATTCCATTCTAATGTTGGATTTAAAAGTTCTTTTTATTGTTTCCAAATGTTTATTATTTCGGAAATAAAAAGTATTTATTTGAAAGTTAATGTTTTAAAAAAATAATAATAAAACTTCCTTGAACTCAGAATTCTTAAAATTACCTAAATTTAAAACCTAAAATTATTGATTGATTGGTGGACTTAGTAAATTTCTTTTCTGATTTTTTTATTATTATTTATTAAATTATGTATCAAACTTTGATACATAAATGATGTAACATGTTCTTTAGAAATTTTGGTAAAATGCTTAACTGGAATAAAAAATTTTTTTGAAGCAGCAGTGCATTGATCGATTTATGGTGGTAGTAAATTCCTTTTCTAATGTTTTTGTTAAATTATGTATCAGACATTGATTCATAAATAATATAATACTTTCTTTAGAAATTATGTTAATACACTTAAATTTAATAAATATTTTTTTACAAGCAGCTACACCTATATTTATTGATTGATTTGGGGATGTGGTAAATTCCTTTTCTACCTTTTTTGTTAAATTATATATCACACATTCATACACAAATAATGTAACATATTCTTTATAAATTCTGGTAAAACATTTAAATTTAATAAATAATTTTTTTTCAAACAGCAGTACCTGTAATTATTGATTCATTTGTGGATGTAGTAAATTCCTTTTCAACTATTTTTTTAATTAAATTATGTATCATACGTTAATGCTCAAGTAATGTACTACCTTCTTTAGAAATTCTGGTGATACACTTAAATTTCAAAAATAAATAATTTTTTTTCAAACAAATCTTACCGCTTCTTAATTGATAGTGGTCAGGAAAATGCTTTTCTTTTTCATCAGGTCGTTGAAATTTCAGCTCTCTTTTCTCAGATGGGAAACTTTTTACTTTGTGACTCTCTTTGGCGTCAGATTCCTCTGGATTTTTGCGCCTCCTGAGCTGCTTAGAGCTTTTTGAACGACCTGCGTCGCCAACGTCCGAGAAGTAGTACTTTGATTCATTGTCGCTGGTTGGCGCACTTTTTTGGCGCGGCGGTCTGTGGCGATCAAAGTCCATTGAGATTACTAATGATTAATCCTGTGAAAACATAAACAACAAAAATATTATTGAAAACCAGTGACTACCAAAATTACAGCAGGAATAATTCTGTTAGTTATTTTTCGAGAACTATGCTACATACTTTCTTTTATGAAAAAAAAAATATATTTCAAAAATCAATATAATAATCAACAAACCCACCCTGTAACATTTAGTAAGTGAATAAAAAACATTTTATTCATTGGAAGTTTTTTGGCAGGAATCTTATAATAATTAGAATTAATATTTATTTGAAAGAATCCTATAATTTTACACAGATTTTATAAAATTTCTCATCTTTCTTATGCTACTCTGTAATGCAGCATATATATCTACAATCAATATTTTAAAAAATTAAATAATCTAAATTTGTTTGGAAATAACTTAGACTAAGTTAAATAAATTGTCTAAGTTATCTAAATTTACATTCAACTTATTCAATATATACAATTTTGCTGCATAAAATTAATGTATACAACAATATGTATGCAATCAATTTCTTGCGTTATCAAGACAAAGTGCATAGCTAAAACTACTCAAGTATTTAATGTAACATTTTATATATTGAGTAATTTGCTATATCCGAAATTGTGGTGATGTGGTGTGACTCACGGGTTCAATCACAATTTCTGGATTAAATTTGAATGAAGGATTCACGGGTAAGTGAATCGATGCCTTTTATGTTCTTGGAAGTCTGAAATTCCTTTTGTATAATGTGGAAATTCGGAAATAGGCCGGCAGCTTAAGAATCGTACTGCTTATTTCACCAGAATTCAAAATTACCAACATCACCATTAGTTTCTACATAAATTAAGCCCTAAACTAAGACATAAGTTAAGCCCTAAACTAAGTAAACTAAGCCTTCTAAACAATCATAAATTAAGCAAATCTTTCATAAGTTATGTAGACCTAGTTCTCACCTTTCGTGTGGTGTAGAAATTCGGAAAAAGATTGGCAAATTAATCATCATATTCGTTTTTTTTAAAGGATTCAAAATTAAGAACATCACCATTAACTTCTAAACGAGACATAAATTAGGAAATAAGCTAAGCCTTCTAAAACGATAATAAATTAAATCAATCTATGAGTTATGCAGATCTTATTTCATAAAACGCAAAGTCAAATCATTCACATTTAAGATACTTTTGTTCAGAAAAAATTAAAGCTTTAAAAATTTGGAAAAAAAAAATGGAGGAAAAATATTGAAATACTAAAGGCATGAACATTAATGTTCAGGAACATATGCTAGAACAGTTCAGACTTTTAAATTCCTTTTTTCTGTATATGGAATATACAGGATTTTTAAATTCCTTTTTTCTGTATATGGAATATAAATGAAAGTGAAAACAATCGGCAAAAATTCGGTCACAAAATTTCAAGTAATCTCATTTTTACACCTCTCTGAGTTCAAAAAGTACATTTTTGAAGTCTTATTTGTTTGTCTCTGAATATGATAATTCGAAAATGTTTTAATCAAGACGAACAAATTTCAGTATTATACTAAATTTGTAAATCTTTATCAAATTTTGAACGACATTCCATTTTTAGAAAATTGAGATAAAAATTCTTGTATTAAATACAATGAAATTCCTTAAAAATTATTTGTTTCAAGTACATTAAAAGACAAACAAATTTATAATCTTCTCTAAGCTTCTGAATCCTTTAAAACTCTCTTGCGATGACTAAAATAACGCCTAGGCAGGGTAATTAAATTTAAAGGAGAATATAATTATACTCATCACAGAACAGATTTATGTAAATGTATTCAAATAAAGATATTCCAGTCAAGAGCAGGCTGCTTCGGAAGATTATTCTTCGAAGATACTTAGTCGTATGTATGGAACACAGAGTTATGTGTTATAACTAAAAGATTACGTGCTAAAATAAAATCCTTCATTTCCTTCATTGTTACTCCACCGAGGGACAACTCGCACAAGGGAAAAAGTTGGAATTAAAATAAGACGTAAGGAAAAAATAAGGAGCTTTCAAAATGAGTTTGATGTTACGGCTCCTTATTTGCATATAATTACTTCGGTCCATGTTAGAATTCGCTCCAAAGTCTTTTCCAATTTTTTTTTTCTCTAACTCTTTTCCAGATAATCTTATTCTTACTTTCTACCGACTTTTCTCAAGGGTTTTGCCCACGGCTTTTTCTAGTATTCGGATCATTAGCAGTTTTCTAGAGAAAAATCCAAAAGCAGTCTTTAATGAGTACAGATTTCTCGTATTAAACGCCATTTTGGAACCCAAAATGGCAGAACATGAATGATTTTTTTTCTTTTTTTTCTTCTTTTTCACTTTCTCTCTCGTTTTCGTTTCTCTTCAAACGTACACGTGATAAGGGTACATTAATTGTTGGAATTTAAAACTGGTCTAGCGCCATTTTTTATTTTTTTTATAATTCTATCTCTCTTTATTTGGAACATTTTTTTTTGAAATGTAATAAGAGAAGAAGAAGTGACTGTTGAAGCAAGAGAACAAATTACACTCTGATGTCAATTGGTTATTTTCTGATGAGGGCTTTTGCAAACTATGATAAATTTGTCCCAAATGACTTTTTTTTAAGGGAAAGTGTAATTTAACATAAAATTACGATTAGGTTTGAACATCGCAGTGACTTTCTTAGTTGATTAATCGCATAAAAATGGAATTTTTAGAGAAAAAAAAAGCAGAACTATGTAAAGGTTAATTAAGTGGAAATCGCATCAAAATATTTAAAATTATTGTAAGGTTGTTTCTTATTTATTCTCAGTTGGAACATTAGTATGGCTTCTTAAAGCTTAATTTAGCATTTTTCGCTGAGAAGATAATAACAGTAATTTCGCCAATAAAGCGAATGCTATTAAACTAGTAATTATAAGAGCAGTATAAAAGATTGTTCATTAGAATGATAATTTTTCTTTTGAATATTTTGTTAGAGAATATTTAAGGTATAATTTATTTGTTTTGATACATTCGATAACATTTTTTAAAATGAGAATTAACAAATTAAGAGAAAACCTGCAATCATTGCGCCCGATTCATCACGTTTATTCAATAATTGTTATTGTTATTTTTTTTTTTTTTTTGCAATAGGAATTTTTCAACTATTGATCTTAAATGCTAATGATAGTAGTTAGTCAAATATTTTGAAAATCTTAGTTATTTTTCTCAGATTGTATCAGTAATAATTTAATAACATATTTGATCTTGAATTTGAAAGTCATTAGCTTCCCCCCCCCCCAAAGTATAGAAGTTATAATTTTGTCAATGCATTCGGTCTTAGTTAGAAAACTATCACTATTTTCTACAAAATATTGAAATAATAACCTCTACAAAATATTTGAATTCTTGTATTAGAAATGTTTAGCTTTCCTCTCAGAATTAAATAGTAATTATTATATAATTTTTTAAAAATAAATTTTAGTTTAACTAGCAGAAAAAAAATTATTATAAGCCTTTCTTTAAATTTTTCAGAAAATTTCGAATAATTTTGAGTGTGAATATTGGATAGCCATTGTTTTGTCTCTCAGTTTTATATGTAATATATTCTACTCGATTTTTCTTCTAAATATCTAATTCATTTTTAATTCTGAAGTTTAAATATTCCTTTAAGATTCACCTCTTACTAAAGAACTACTGTAATTTTTCGATCATTAGAATGCGAATTCTATTAGTTTTAACCCCTAGTAAAGGGATATATATAGAAACAAGGATTTCAAATCAACATAGAAAGTTAAAATTTTATATTTACTGCAAATTAATACTACATCCTTTGTTCCAAAGAAATGCAAAAAATCTGAAGAAAAAGGAATTTCCAATATTATCTAGAAAAATAGTCCAGTTATTGTCTATCATATTAATAGCATTAATTTAGTTATATCAATTTAACGTGATTAATTATATCTTATCACATTAAACAAAATATTATTTTACCAATTATTTTAAATGCAGTCTGGCTGTATTCAAATTAGAGGTGGCGGGATTTATAGTTTATACTTTCCATTTCATAATGTAATACCTTTGTAAAATGCATAATTAAAAAGAAGATTTGTTTATTTCCTTTCTGAAAAGAACTAAAAACATTGACATATACTGGTAAAGATTCTCATGTAATTGATGAAGTTGTCAATCTTGCCAGTCAGTGAGTTATTTAAACTCAGGCAAAGATTCTACAGATTGATTCTAAAGATTCTTCTAAATGATCTTACAGAAATGCACGTACCTATCATTATAGAAGCCTTTACTTCAGAGTCAGATCCATCAGAAAAATCAAATGGCAATTGAAAAATGGACAGAAAAGATCAGCTTAAAAAAGGATTCGGTCAATTGAAAAAAGTATTATATGTTATGAAGACATAGTACTTTAACAAGAGATATTTTAACTCAAATGTGCAGAATAAAAAAATAGCCTGCTATGAAGAATTTTTGCACCAGAATCGTAGAAAATTAGATTCCTGAGTTCATGGACATGGGAATAACTTTCGATCTGTGCACGAATTTTAGTTTAATATGCGTTATTTCATTTTATATGAACAGAAGTTACATTTTATATTTATTATCTAAAATATTCGTAGTATTACTGCAAATTTCTTCACAAATTTATAAACCTTAAAGAATTTTACTTGCTTCTCTTTAGAGTTTCTGGCAGAAAATCTATAGGAACTTTAATGAAACAAGTTCAGAAATTCTTTTCTTTTCTTGTGGCTGCAAAAGACTGGAAAATATTACATTTAGGTTATTTAAAATTTGTAAAGCTTTGGTTTAACGTATTAGAGTTTATGCACTAAGCTGAATTTTTCCCATCTCAATCAATGAATTGTTTGGTTCTAGGCATGAAATTTTTCCTCAAATAAAATTTGACATTTGAGTAGATATAAGATTAAATCTTGAGATCAACAGGAACATATAGTTATTCACATTATAAAAAATCGTATATAAAAAATTAAGGTTGGCTGATAGTCAAATTTAATTTGATAGCCCTTCCAAATTTGGCTTTTCAGCCAATGGTTGCAAAATCACCAATTCTATCTTTTTGTCTGGCTCTGCCGACTGATCATCTATTGATAATGCGAAGGGGTGTACCGAATAATGGATTTAATTCAGATATAAATTTTTATATAGAACCGTTTGAACTTTGAACAACGATATAATTGTAAATTAAACTAAAAATAAAGTTAAACATATTTATATTTTTACGAATGAAAATTTACTGTACAAAACAAATGGATCGTATAATCACACAATGTAGAAATTTTAAATATGCTAATTATTAAAAGTTGTATTAAAAGCTTTTTAATTTCTATTATAAAGCTTATAAAAATTTTTTGCTGTCAAATAAAATTTGCTGTCAAATAATGGGTTTAACCCAGATACAAATTTTGATACAAGACCGTTTGAACTTTGAGCAACGATATAAGCGTAAATTAAATTAAAATTAAAATATCTCTATTTTAACAAATGAAATTCATTTTATGGAGCAAATGCATATTGCAAGCATTGTAGTATGCAATTGTAAAAGCAAACAACAAATACATATTACAAATTTTAAATATGCTTCTTAAAAATTTAAATATTCAAATTAGATTTATTGAAAGCTTTCTTATTATTATTATAAAGCTTTATCAGTATTTTTGTTGTCAAATAAGTTTGTTTTTATAAATTTATATCTGGATTAAACCGGGTTAATACAGATATAAATTTTGATACACGATTGTTTGAAATTTGAGCAAAGATTTAAGCTTAAATTAAATTAAAAGTTAAATATATATAAAAATATAAATTTATTATATATTTAGTATAAAGTTAAATATATTAAAATATAAGTATTAGATATTATTAATTTCTGTCTAATGAAAGTTTACTATACAAAACATATGCAATATAGTTATACATACTATAAACTTTAAATATTCTTGTTAGAAATTTTAAATATTCAGATTAGAAAGTTTTATTAAAAGTTTTCTAATTACTATAAAGTTTTATCAATATTTAAGCTGCCAAATAAGTCCAAATGTTTGTCTCAAAAATTATACTGACTAGTATTAAGGTCATCGCAGTTACACACGTATCGAACACATTTATTCATTTGAACCCAGAAAACTCAAAAATTATTTGTCATTACAGAGTATAATTTACTTTTAGACATGAATTTTAAACTCAGAAATAACAATTTTCCATCTCTTTCAGGGAATTTCATTTACGAAAACTGCAACCGTAACTTTTTGGAAAACACGAACAAACCGCAACAAGAAACATACTTTAAACATGACAATTCTCACCGAAAAATATTGCTAATCATAATTATTACAACAGGCATCGCTCCAGAAGCCGTAATTTCGCAAAGTATGCTTTCTGTGAGCATACGAAAGCATTTGGGTAATTTACCTCCCTTTGAATCTCGTGCATAATTAATTTTAATGATTAGGAAAGCTGTTAATGATCAGAAAGGGTAGATATTTTGCACATTAAAAGCGCATTGAGAGTTCATTCTGCTAATTTCATGTTTCCGGTCCGACTCTTTTAAAACTGGAAGGCCGACTGTTTATGTGAAATGGTGTTTTGTATATAGAACTGTGATTCGCAGGATCTTGAAAAGGCCATTAGTTGTCCATTTTTATTCAGATAAGTGAAATTAAACGTAAGAATTCTTCGCCTGAAAAAGAGGATATTAAAAAGTCATTTACAGATTAATATGTTGGAGTAATTTGTGTAAAAGACTGTCATATTTCAGAAAAAAAAAATGAAAAAAGATTTTGTGAGGTATTTGTGTTTCTGCCTGTACGTCAAGAAACAGATTTTCCCCCGTTTATTTACTCATTTTTACCTTCACATATACGTACTATAATAGACAAATTACAGTAATCATCAAAAAGGAGTGGAAATTTTAACGAATCTTCACTTTTAGACCGTTACGAGTTCGAAAAACACACTTTTGGAAAATATCCATCTGTCTTTCTGTGGCAAGGATAACTAAAAAACATTTTGATATAAAAGCTTGAAATTTGGTAATACAGTATTTACACCAAATTTTCAGATTTCTATCAAATTTTAAAGGTAAAATCTGTTCAGAGGAAGTCTGTCTGTTCGAATATACTGATAACTGCAAAACGAGGAGACCTAGATAGATAAGAATCGGTACACAGATTTAATGCCTATTATAAACATCTATCAAAGTTTGATCTAAAAACAACAACAGATTGACTGTATGTCGTTATGTATTTTTTTGCAACAGGTAAACTCGATATTTCAAAAACACAATCACTTAAATATATCAAACTAGGTATGGGATTTTATGACTACAAATGCAGTTTAAGGGTAATTTGTTTCAATCGAGTGGGAAAAATGCATTTAAAACAAAAATTCGATTTTCGGTTATTAATAGCCAAGGATGGCACGATAGATTTAGTAAAAATACTAAATTCACGCCAAAAGATACAAGGCGTTCTCTAACATGACACGTTTATTAGAGAGTGTGCGAGAAAGTTTTGAGAACACTTCCGCTGGTTTTATTTATTTTATAACTATAATAACCCTTGAAAAGATCAGACTAGGGCTTTAAAATAAAAACAGTTGTTGAAATTAACTTTAATGTAACCTCTGAGTTTGTCGCCAAATGTGGCAACAAGCAGAGTAGTTCAAGCAGGTAAACAAGCAGAGTAGTTCATTTAGATTAGTTTCCTATTCACAATATCCGTTACATTCTCAGCTATTTTGATTTTTGTCTTTGTCTTTACATTTTCAGCTAGACAATGATAGAATCCTTGACAATGTGATGGGGTACATAAAAGTAGATTTTAACCAATACCCATAAAAATTAATACCATTTATTACTGACACTCCCCCCTCCCCTCCGAACAAATTTGATTTCTGATGCTTAGTTCTATAAAATACCTTATGCTGCAAAGTTGTGAGAGGGAAAAAATCACAATTGATCGTATTTTTATATTTATTTCTAACTTTATTTATCCTTGACTATAAGCAGCTTATCATCGCTCCCAATACAAAAAATATCATGCAATAAGAATTCAGTTCGAGTGAAACCCATTTCAAGTTACCGTTTCATAATATCATCTAGTGCCATTATGGCAATACTGAAAACAAAGATGGCTACTAACAAGGGGAGAGTACGGGGTTGAGATCTGAGATCGGGATGAGATATAGTATAATGACGGTATACATTTAGAATGTTCATTCACGAAGATATTAAAACGCGATGACCAATCAATTTCGAGAAAATGATCCACAAACTTTCGGTAAAGCTTATATACTAGTAACTTGACAACCGTCCCGATGATCCCGATGGCATGGTTGTCTAGGTAACCGTCTCGTATGCAGAAGGTCAGGGTTCGAACCTGGCTAGGATTATTTTCTTTTATAATAACTTTTAGTCAATTAAAAGTTTACAAATACACTTGTTTTTAATTTTTCTCATCCAAGACAATTATTTATTAAAAAATTTTTAATTTAATAATAATAAAATTAAAATTTTAAAAGAAAAATTATGAATAGAAATGCATTTTTAAACAAAATAAAATTATTTTAATTTAATTAACTATTTACAGATAGTTTTAATTAATATGCTACTTATTTTTATGCAAGGATAAATGTTTATAATTTTAATACTTAAATTTAATTTAATATTTAAAAAAGAGCAATAAATATAACATAAATGGTGATAATTATTAATTATAAATACTCACATAGTAAAGAAATTACTGAATATTTCTAAAAAAATTTACTTTTGATTATATGCAAGAACCACAATGGTAACTATAGTAAAAACATTGGAAATAATATATATTTCGACATCTTGCACAACTGACATATGATGATTGTCCACTAGAGCAAGGTTTCTTTAAGATATCTATGGGAAAACAAACTTCATTTGCATTTAAAAATCTCTCTTTCATGGGAAAGTTGGGCAGCATACCATGCATGCTTTATCATCTTATTAAAAATTGGTGATGACATTTGATGGTGTACAATTAATTGAATTTTTACACTAACTTCGCAAAAATTTATTTCTTGATCATGTTCGGTTATATAAGAATTTTGTATACGCTTAAAAGGCTTTGAACAATCTGCCTACGCATTCAATAAATTAACACTTGCTCTATACTATTTCTTTTGATTACTGTAGTTGGGGCCGTTTGCTTACATATTTAACAAATATCAGCTGCTCCCTTCAATTTTTGATATAAATATAGCTTCGTTGAATTAGAATTAATAATTTATTATTATTAAAATCCAAGAATTTGAAATTATTTGAAAATGATGCAAGCATGTTAAATTTCTGAAGACATTAATGTTACGGTTTTAATTATTTTCCGTTGCAACATTAAATTATAATTTAAATATTAAAAGAATAAAACTTTATCCTTGCTTAAAAATAAGTAGCATATTAATTAAAATTATCTGTAAATAGTTCATTAAATTTAAATAATTTTATTTTGTTTAAAAAAAGGCATCTGTATTTAAAAGTTTTTCTTTTAAAATTTTAATTTTATTATTATTAAATTAAAATTTTGTTAATAAATAATTATTTTGGTTGAAAAAATTAAAAACATATTAATTAAAAGTATTTGTAAATTATTAATTGAATAAAAGTTATTAAAAAAGGAAAAAAAAATCCTAGCCAAACCTTCCCTAACCTTTTGCATACGAAACGGTTACTTAGACAACCTTGCCATCGGGACGGGAGTAAAGTTATCAGTATATAAGCTTTACCAAAAGTTTGAGGACCATTTTCTCGAAATTGACTGGCCATTACGTTTTAATAATTTTGTGAATGAATATTCTAAATGTATACTATCATTATACTAAATCTCATCCCAATCTCAGATTTCAACCCCGTGCCCTCCCCTTGTAAGATATAAAAAGTAATGAAGTAGTAAAAGTTTAAACATTAATTTCCTATAGTTTAAAAGAATTTTCTTTATACTCGATTCGTATGTTTTTTTTTAAATAATCGAACTTTCATATGTTGTATTTGCCATATTCACCATATCATAAATCTTATCAGCATTAGCGACTTTGGTATGAGCGACTTAGCACCAAGTGACGATAAGAAGTGGATTGACTAAAGGATTTCAAGTCTTAATATACAATTAATATACAGTCAATATCAAGTCTTAATATACAATTTCTTTCACTATGTATACTTCCGTTTTTGTATTTTCCCCGCATTTCTAAGAACAAGCATCTAAACGCATACTCATCGGATACTAATTTAGCATTTGCTGTGTTGCGTACAGGACACTGTCCAAGTTTAGGATATTCATCATTATCCAAGACCAAGTTATTGCTTAGCATAGCTTTTTCTCATCTGAATGTAACGTATTTCATCGTTATCGTTAAATATCGTTATCATATAAATTCACATATCATACGATCTGTAAATGCTGTAAGTTTTGAAAACAATATCTTGATATCATTAATCATAAATTTCCAACAAAAGCGCAAACTTTTCTGTACATAACTCGAAGTCCTTTGAAAAATACACAATTCTAGACAATTTTTTAAATTTATATTTCTAAAATTTTCTAAAGTATATCTCAACAGCGACAAATAAAAGAAACAATTATTTATTCATGGAAACAAGGAATAATGCCAGTAATAAGAATTGAATGAATGATAAACCTATGCAATAAAGCTGCGCTTTATTTTTAACTTCATTCATAGAAGAACCGTGCATTGTTGGCTTGGGAAAATTCCATGAATTCATTATATAAAGCGTATTTATCATTATCAAAACTTGCAGATGTTTCAAGTTCTGTAAAACCCAAAAACACAGCAACGCTGATGAATACAGATGAATTTTCGTCCTCCTTATAAGCCTTTGCTTCGAAAACGAAAGTCGGAAACGTATTAATAAATAAACATCGCAGCAGCTGTATTATCTTTCATTACCCTATCCCCCCTACGTCTCTTCCCTTCCCCTCGTTTCCCCCAATGACGTTATTGTCTCTTCTTTGCTTAATGAATTAATTAGCGCGACGAGACCCGCAGAGCGCAAATTAGCGTCTTTCGAGTAATTAAGCAAAAACAAAACAAGTAACAGCAGAGGAAAAAGTAAACAAATAAGAGCAGTAAAAGCAAGAAAAAGAACGAAAGTAGAAAAAAAAAATGGTGGGGAAGACATGGAAAACCTCTATCAAGTAGAAATAACAAAGTAAGCGAACGATAGCGTCGTCTCTATTGGGAGGTTACGTTGTCTTCTCTCAGGAAAAGGAAGAGAGAGAGAGAGTTGGTGTTGAGTTGAGTTGAGTTGCAGCGCATAAATTGTAAATGATGCTCGGACGATTGGAATGTCGCTTGCACCTAATCAAGCAGGAGGAATTTCATACATGAATAATTACGATGCGTCTCCCGGTGGTTTGTTGAATGGTAATTGTTGTCAGAAATGGGCCTGGGAAATGCTGTGTGTTGCGATCAAGTAAATAGAGACGATCCGTGGAAAAAAAAAATCTTTTGGCTTACGAAAACACGCGACTACGGCTGCTTGACGAACAAAATTTAAAACAAGCGCAACTGTGGATAATAGTAACTTTTTCAGGGTTTGAAAGAAAAAAAACTTGGAACAGTAAAAGTGGTGGTTTTCAAAAGAGGTAGTATCTTAAAGAAAAAATAATTTTTGACTCTGGAAAATGACAGGAATAATTTTATTTTAATTATTTAAATGCATAGTTAATTGCAGTTTTGGCTTTTGTTCCATATTTTTTAATTTCTTGTATTTGGCTTTGGATATAATTAGAATTAATTCATGAAAAATTATTTAACGCTATGGCACTGATAAAAAAAGAAAGAAATAGAAAACTTTTAATATATCTTCCAAATAATTTAAATTTTATTTAAAAAAATTGGACACATCAGCGAATTTAGAGGAAGATTATAAATATTTATCAACATTATTAGAAATTCAGCTTTAATTAGAAAAATATTTCTTAATGAAATCTTTTCCACTCTTTGAGGCTTACGTAACAGATTTAGAAATTCTTAGTGAGGAAAAGAATTAAAACTTCATAAAAATGATGATGCCAGCTAAAACGAATTGACAGTATTGAACTTTCATCCAGGATGCTCTAAAATGGGGCACCGTAATCGAAACAATAAATTATTAAAGAGAAAGTGAGCTTATTGAACAATAAATAAAAAAATAATAATAAATAAATAAATATATTAAATAATATAAATATAAGATAAATTAATAATAAATAAAAAATATAAATTAATGATAAATAAAATAAATAATAAATAAAATAGATAATTAATAAAAACAATGTAAATCACCAATTGTTAGAAACTGGAAAAAAGAAATAAATTAATCATAACTAATATACTTCCTTTCACCTTGACTAATTTCACTTTAGGCTGATTCATCCGGAATATGTTCATCATTTATGTCGTCGTTTAAGACTAGTAAGAGTTGGCCAAGTACTCTGAAGTTCTATCCTTACCGGGGATAAGCCCCTGCCGGGGTTACGCGCCCCGTCAACCCAACCATCTTCTAGAGAAGACGTTTCTTCATAAATTAATATCTAACAGATTTAATCTGATGTTATATTTATTGATTAAGAGCTATATAATCCTCTATATTTTATTCAAACATGAGAAACTTTTTATCAGTTTAGGACGGAATCATCAAATCCAGAACTTATTATTTTGTAATTATACTAAATATTAAATATAAAAAAACCCTATTCTTTAATAAATTATTTAAAATTGATTTTTTCACTATAATTCATTAAATAATTGTCGTAGCAATCTTTAAGTATCACTTTCCAAACAAGAACTTCAAACATTGTGTTAATAAAAAAATTTGGACAGACTTCCATCTGCTTCTTTTTGCAGTAAATACTTCACTGATGAACTTCACATGCTGTGTTCCTCTCTGACGGTTATGAGTTAGATGCATCTAACACATTCCTAAAGATCTTATATAAATTTTCGTGGATTAAAATAAAGATGCAAAGTTTCAAATAAACTGTTTTCTGAATTTTAACGACTCTGCTCTTTTAAGATACCTCTACATTACATCGCTGACTCCTGTATTTCATTCTATCGTCTTTGGTGATTAACTGATTCACTGTAATTATTCGCTATAAAATTCTCAAATTTTTTATATAATTTAGTTTTAATGTAAGTATTTTAAAATATAGTATTTAAAAATGTAGAATGTTATGTATTCTAAATTTTAAAGAAGTATTAATAGCAAAGTATTTTAAAATTTAGAATATTATGAACATGTAACATAATAATCTGAGTTCTTACGTTTTAAAAATCTTACGTATGTAGATTCGTTGCATTATGTGCAGCTTGCATTTTTTAAAATTTCATTTACAATTTGAATAATTTTAAACGGGAAGTGATTAAATTTCAATTGATACACTAACTTTTTATAGCTGAAACGCAATATGTTCGTAGACAGGAAAATGGAATCATTCAGCACTGGACGTTTATGAAAGCTATGTAATATATCTTATAATTTATATGAATTTCAGGGAACTGTTCGATAAATATTTATCTAATTCAATAAAATATTTAACTTATTACAATAAGAAAGGAAACTTTTCAGCTAGAAGAACGATGATATATACCTTATATGTGCAGTTGCATTACAGGAAAATTAACAGTATTTAAAAAAGAATTAACAAAAAATTTACATTTTTATTTCTAAAGTTAAATCTTAATGTAATAACTAATTTCAAACATTTTATTAAAAGCACGATTTAATCGAAAACATATTCAACATGGAAATATAAGTCATAATATTCAGAGCTTGATAATCATTAATAGAAAGAATAATCTAGGATGAAAAATTTATTGGTGCAATGAACATTTGAATGTCCTTAAAACAACAAAATATTTTTGTAAAAAAAAAATCATCAGCGCTTCTTTCTTGTTTATGCTATGCCTTCTATAATGAAATTAATCGAAGTGAAAATTTCAAAAGCCTCATCTTGGCCATGCATATGCTGCTGAAACA
>JAPMOR010117100.1:45822-122086 GCA_026543865.1 Argiope aurantia
TATTATATGTTTACTGAGAAGCGAAATTGAAACGTGATACGCAACCAAGAATCTTGAAAAACTTTTTTCATTCGATGACAAATATTCGAAATTCGAAGCTGTCTTGGCTAATATGGAGCATCTAGTTATCTTAAAGGAAGTATGCTTATTTTCGCGTGATGACATACACATGTCTACAACAGCAATTACAAAAAGATAACAGTATCATTCAGATTAATACCACTCTTTTAATACTTCTTTTTTTACTGCATATTAACAATGTCAAGTCTGTAAAGATGATTACATATATAATGGTAATAAAAATTAAAGATGTCTTAAAATTGCTAAGCGACACCATGAAGTCGGACAGAAAGTACAGCTCATGTCCTGTTTCGAGTCCGTATCAGTATTTTGATTGCTTTATGGTCCACGACGATTCCGAGATACGAGCACTCCAAATATTAAAACATCCTCTCTTCAGATAAAACGGACACGAGCCATCTCTTAGAAAAACACCATCCCATCTCTGCGTGGGGCACCAATTCTCCCTAATACGCCACTCATAATCGTCACGACCCTTTGCCACACACACCGACCATCCAGCGCCATTTCAACAGAAAAACAGCCATCCTTATCGGTAATTGCAGCGCTAACATCTACAGAAAAGAAAAATGTAATAACCTTCGGTAAACACGCAACGAGCATTCATTACATTCAGAGACCCCTACAGATAAAAATTCTTTCTCCTTTTTTTCCCTTCAAATACTCAGCAAGGACTGCCATAATAGAATGGAAAAATCTGCCAAACTTCTTAAAAAATGAGATCTTACGCGATTATTCAATTCAGGGGTTTTAAATTATGGTTCACGATCCTAAATGGTGTCACGTAGTATAGGTTTTGGCAGAATAAGATTTGAAAAATGCTGTTTGGGAAATATTTAAAATAATAAAGAGAAACATCCTATTAAATTCATTCAATTCAATTCAATTTTTCAAATATATATAAATGAATTTTTCGGCTTAGCGTTAATTAAGGGCATTAATTAATTGAAAAGTATATTGTTCTTTTATTTTCTTATCGGTTATATTACTTTTAAGGTACAATTTAAAAAAATAATAAAAAATTTAAGAAATAATAAACAATTTTTTTATTATAACTAAGAAGTAAAAAATAATACATTTTCCATTTTTATTAGAAATATAAATTTAATAAAAAATAGTATGGGTCTAAGGGTTATTGAAATAACCAAAGATATTGGATTTTAATAACATTTATGCTATATTTAAAATTATAAAAAATGTTTAAGTTTTTTTTTCTCTTACGGTGGTTTAATTTCTTTATAACATTTATAATTTCATTTCTTTATAGTATGATCTTATATTGACTTCCATATTTTTTGATTTTTAGAACCCTGATAAAAGCGTGTTTTAAGGCGTTCCTTTTAATTTTGATATTTCACATTTTAATATTATAATGATATTTTTTCCCTTTAAATAACTTATGTGATGAAGAGTAATTAAAATTTTATTGTATGATTAAATAATAAAAATACTAAACATCGTATTGTCTTCATAAAAAATTAAGCAGCATTTTAATTTTCTTATTTTTACTTTTTGGCCATTCAGTATATTTTATATTATTATCAATAATATGAAATTTTAGAAACATTTAAAAAAATTCTCAACCAGATGGCGCTATTCATATGAACTCAAATACAAATAAATTAATTGCTAAGTGGTAATTAATATCTGAAAACGTTAAATAAGACATTATAATCATGAGGCAACAAAATCATAGAAAATTTTAAAATTCTACAATAGCAAGAAGAGAATGAAAACTTATTAGGAAATTTTATCTCTACCTATATGAAACATGTTAAATTAAATAAAATTTGTTTTTTAATTTATTGCACAATACCATCTCGTTTTTTTCATAAATTATTAAAAACAACGTTAAGCAAATAATTTTACAGCCAAATCCTGAAGGAAAAAAAAAAAAAAAGGCCAATATGGCAACCCTAGCTTTCACCCATTTCGAGCATGATGTAAGAATTTTCTCTGTTTAGGAGACATTACGGTGATGAAAGACATTTACCACATGGCCGGGCCGAAGCAAACAGACGATATTATTTTTTCGGTTTCCAGACATTTTTTTGACGTTTTCTTTTCTTTCGGTTAAACAATTCTCGCGATTTTTGCCAACTTACGTGTTGAAGTAGACAGAGCGCATGACTTGGTTATTATTTCTTGAACATTCTATTTGGACAAGGAGGACATGGGGTTTGTGATATGAAGAAAACTGCTGTTTGAAAAGAGGGTGGTCCTCGGAGGTTTCGGATGTCGGAGTTGAATATCACAGCTGGGGATGGTAGACAATGATAAGGCAGTGATAGGGTGTGACATTGATTGAGGTTGACGCTTGTTGACACTGAAACCGAAGAATATTTCTCCAGCAAGAGTTAGCTCATGTCACTCATGCTGATAACTGGTTCAGTTTCAAGTTGAAAATTTCCTAGTAAATGACAACATAATACCACCAGTTATAATAGCTAGTGCTATTATCATATCGCCGATATGCAGTACAAAAAAAAAAATCTATTTCTCAAGAAAGAGTTTTGAAAGAGATAATTGGAGATTAAATACCACTTCAGTTCAGTGCAATTTCAACTTTTATATAGAGCAAACAAATTTAAATGCTTTGCATATTATTATATAAGTTGGTACAGTTCAGAACGTGAATAATGCATTTTAAATTGTTGTTATGGAAACATTTCATCCAGAGTTTATTGTAGAATACGTAATTTGGCATGGTCTGTTAGAAGAATCAGTTACCTTTTCATCTATAAATAATTTTTATAACCAACAAAATTATTCTCCCCTCGACTTACTAATGTACTGAGACAAACACTAGGCGATATTAATATTTCGCGCCCCTTGGCACTGTACATTGTGAAGCTATTTCTTTTAATTTCTGGTATACGAACAGAAATTATTGTTACTTTTCAAAAATTTGAACTCGAGATTTTGACGAATCTCCACGTTTTTAATCCTCGCTGAGTTCGAAAAACATGCTTTTCGATTGTCTGTCTATCTGTAACTCTAACTCTTTGAGCTATGGATGAAATTTGATGCAGGGTCTCTGCTCCAAATTAGTAGATTTCTATTAAGTTTTGAACTAAAGCGATTAAGAGAAGCCTGTCTGCCGGGTTGTCCTGAATACAAGTTTACACAACTACAAAATGAAGAGGGTTGGATAAATAAAATTTATGATACAGATTTAACATCTAAAGTATAGATACGCATCAAATTTGGAACCTAATCAAAGGATTGACCGTCTGCCGGTCTATACTTTCACAGGCTGTAAATGCGATAACTCAAAAAAAAAAGTAATGACTTAAATATATGAAATTTAGTATGTGGCCTTGTTAATATAGATGTTATTCCATGACAAATTTTGGTTTCAATTGATTGTGATAAAGATATCAAAATTACACTTTCCATTGTGTGGTAACGGCATCTGTGCAATTAATCGAAGAAGTTCACACTTTAATAAACTTCATAAATAGAATTCGTTCGATAGATAAAATTTTGAAATTTTTGTTCATCAATAAATGGAATTTGATTAATAATACACACGTACATTTATTAAGATTAAGTGAAACTGTTTTGTGGGAGACCACTCAGGCTGATTATTAAACCGATCTATTATGTTTCATATTTTTACGCTTTTTCACTTAATTGACATGTAAGGATGCATTTTAATTTTTTTTTTATTTCAGTAATTTTTTTAAAATCTATACGTTTTATTATCGCATTAGTTTGAGTCTTGCCGCGGCGCCCTGAAAGTCTGTCCACAATGTTAATTAAGCCTATGATTTGCATTTATATGAAAAATGATATAAAATATACAGGAATCTGAATAAATAAACATGATAAAATATTAAAATCAACTTCGTATTTTATAATTCATAAAATTTGTAATTTATAGAATTTTAATTATTTTGCAATTAAATTATAAACATTTTTTAATCGCCTTAGCTGCGAACCTCTCAGCGTAAAGCCCCAAATCAACACCACCTAAACATATTGTTTTTAATTTATATTTTGATAAGAATTTATACAGTTTGTAACTCCAATACATCAAATTCCATCAATCTAAGTCATGATGCTTTTATTATGTTATAGCTTTCGTAAACATGACAGACAAAATATCAAAAATGCAATTTTTAAGCTCGAAGATTTTTTAAATCTTAAAGATTCTCAAAATATCGAGGAGAAATTTTTTTGAAAACAATAGTACTTTTTGTCTATAATTGACAAATAAAAAACAAAAAGAGAGCACCGTGACAATAATTATCCCATACAATTAATATTATTCATTAATACATTGTTTTTATTGAGTTAATTTCATTCATTTTCATTAAAAAATTTTTAATGAATTTTTAAAAATTTATTTTATGGAAATTTTTATTTGAACATTAATTTTTCATTTAAAAATTTCCCCGAAAAATGAGAAATTAATACAAAAATAATGATAAAAAGGGGATTTACTTCAATTTTACTTTGATTAGAATACAGTAACGGAAAAGTTAAAAAAAAATTAATGAACATTAAAATTTCGAATATGAAATATTTGTACTTATATAGATATATACACAGCACGATATTTTGGATTGATTGTTCTATATTTATATTTTTCTGAAAATTTACTATAAATTATAGCAATGAACACACAAATAATGCACTAAATATTGTTGCAATTCATGATGAACCTATAAACACAATAAAACAATGAAAAGCATTGTTAGGAAATATATTTAAAATATTTTGATAGAAATATTAAAATCAGAAAAAAATTGTATATAAATGAAGTTGATACCATTGGAAAGTCAATTCTTTAAATCTTAAATAGGTTACAAAGGATTTTTGTTGCTATAATACATTACGAAGTCAGTGAGAAAAAATGCTAATATTTCGATGGATTTTTAAATAAAAATTAAAATTTAAACAGCATTTTTTAAAAAGAAGTAACGGTTTGCTGAATTTGATAGCTTTTAACTTTGTATATCCCAAGATGCAATTTAATGAATAGTATCTTATATAAAGCACTCTTCAATATTTAAAAAATTCAGCTTGCAAATACATTTAACAGATGCAAATAAAATTCATACAATTAGTCCATCAAAAGTCATAATTTTGATACAGATAAAATAAGATTTCAAAAATTGGAAGGTAAAATACTTATCATTCATTCATTTAGTTAACGTTTAAGCACGTTTAAAAGAATTTAAGAACTCCAACTATCATTTGGTAGAAATTTTATAACTGTATTTAAGAAATAGCAAATGGATATTAATGTAAATAAAGCCAGTAAGGAAGAAAGCAAGCGTACTTATTTCATATAAAAAAGCATAATAGCTTTCTATTTAAAAGCGAGTTTTAAATTAATTTTTGTGTTTAGAGCTCCGTGAAGAAGGCAACGTCATTAAAGCAAATGATGAATTTTAATTTATCCAGTCGGTTATTTCCTTTTATTGTGTGGCAACGATATTTTTCCTCCTTCATTTTCGAAGAATAATGACGACTATTATAAAGTCATTAAAAAAAACTGGTAAATTAAATGGGATTCGTTCTGTTTCGGGCTCTGAAGGATTTCGTTATTTATATTTTAAATTCGAATATGCTGCGGTGATTAATAAAAGTTTTTTTTTTAATTTCCTTTCTTCTTATTTTTATTTAGTTCATCTTTGATGTTAAAAATTCCACTTAGGAAAAAGGATTTATTTATTAGATAATGAACTTGAACGAACGACGAGGGTTATTTTCAAAAACGAAAATTCGATTTGGTGGGTTGCTTTTCAATTAATGGCACAATTATGAAACCAAACTGAAATTTAAAGAAAAGGAATATATCTATTTTTCATAGAATTTTTAAAATTATTCAATTTGCCTTTATTTGATTTTCACAGAAAGATTTTTAATTTACTTATTCTCCAACAGTCAAGCATATTATAATCCAAGACATAATGAATCTTGAATGTAACTAAAATTAAAAGATTTTAATTAATTTTTTTAGATAGTACTGAATAATATTCCCATTTCAATTAATTACAGTTCATTTAATTTAACGGAGTTATAAACAATAAATACTCTTATCTGTAATTCTTAAGATGGATAAGGTACTTGATTTTTTTTGTAATGAATTAAGTAAAATTTCATGCAGATTCAAGGATTATTTATTTCATTGATGCGACATAATAAATATTATTCGAGAAATTTCTTCATTTGTGATTATTTTAAATATTTTTTATTTTTAAAATCATTTATTTGAATTACTTCTTATGTATAAAAAAATCTTTATTGAGAGAAAATAATTAGAGATTAACTTTTAATACATTTAATATGTTATGCATCCAATAATTATTCTCGAGGAAAAATTTAATTTTCACATTTATGTATGGAGTAATGAACTTATTGACTTTTATTATTTAAGAAAAATAGTAAGAATTTATTAGTTTCTTAAATAATAAAAGTAGCATTGTAAACTATTTAAGAATCAACGGTGTTATTCCTCACGGTTCACCTGAGTATTTTCATGCAATCGTAGAATATGTACTTCGATGATTTTTTTTAAGTTCTTAAGAAGAATATTATATCACATATATTAAAAAAGAAACGAAAAATTCATAATGATTTTTTTTAATTCTATGTCAAAAACTGGTCCATTTTTAAAAATAATACATAAACATAATATTTACAATTTAAAATGCTTAATTTTACCATTGCGTTTGATATGTTTTAAATGATAAAATGAACTTTATTTAAATGGCAACTGTTATAATAATCTTCTTTGATAATAATGTTGTTAATATTTAATGTTAATTTCTTTGTTAATATTTAATGTTTTGTTATTTCCTTTTCATATTTATTTGCCTTTTATAACTTTTGTAATTTTTTTTTCCTGTTAAGCTTAAATATCGTCTGCAATAAGTGATAAAAATGAATGTTTAATATTCAAGTTTGAAATTTTTATTTCTCAAAATGACAACATTCATTCAAATGCAGATTTTATTCGCTAATTTTTTTGTTTTGTTTTTACGATGTTTGATATAATGAAGTTGAATTTTTTTTTAACTCCATTGGAAAAATGTAAGTATTTTTAAAATGTACAATTTTGATTCTTAAGGAAAATTTATATTAATGCTTCTGAACTTTTCATTTTTTAAAAAGCTGTAACTTTGGTTTCTTTAGTTAGTGTTACAACTAGTTTGAAACATAATTCCTTTAAACTGATATTGGAAGCTTTATAGGTTCGGAATATTTAGGTGACTTCTAAAATGAGTATCTTTAGCAAGTTTCTACAAAGAAATTTGATTTAAGTTATTAATTATGATTTCAATTCACTTTTGTTTTTAAATAAATACTGCTGCCATCGATGAAAAATAATGACGCAAAATGTGTTAAATGGAAGATAAAGGCAATTAAATATTACTCTTTATGTGTATAACTTTTTCTTTTATGCGTTGATTTGTTATTTTTTTTAAATGGACATTTTTAGCCGTAACAAGAGATGACTCCAAAAGACTCCAAAATCGATATCTCATTCTCCAACTTTTCATACCACTCAGAATGTTTGACTTATGATGGACGATTTAACATGTGCCAAACTAACTGAAGACCTTCAATGGAATCGGATTTCGAATCCGAGATTTTCTAAAATAGAAGCTCCTTGATTCTTCTGATCATCAGGACTCCATGTCTTTGGTATGAAATGTAACTGTTGCACAATTATTTATTTAACAGAAATAAAAACAGTTAATGTAGAAATAACAGTAATGAAGAAATAAAAACTGGGGATATAGGATTGGATTAAGCCCTTAAAGAATCTTGTGTAATTCAAGACTCCTTTTTCCTTACCACAGCTACAATAATCGTGTATTATTTTTTTACAGATTTTGATTTGATATTTCTATATAAAATTTTTTAAAGTAATAAATGATACTCCAATGTGAAAATACGAAACATTGCATTGAGGGTCACCTTCAAAAGAGATGGTTTTATATCTCACTTATAAAAGCAATTATCTTTAAACTAATTAACAAAATGCATGAAATTGCAATAAGAAATTGCCCAATCTAAATATTCTAATGCAAAATCTATCAAACCTTTTGGCTTGTGAGTTAATCCGAAAAAAAAATGTGTTGATATTTAAAAGAAGCTTAGTTTTAATTTGTATAACATCAACCATATATATCATTGTACAAGGCAGAATTATTGAAAATAACTGAAGGGAAAAAATCTCATGACTACCTCAAGGCAATTGCATATATTTACTATATGATAACCTGAATGTAAAAGAATATAGTTGCCATATTTCTTTATATACAGGGTGGTTATAATTAAACTTCCCTTCATAAACAGCATCATACAGCGCAAACGGGTGGACGGATTGCAACGAAATTTGGTATATAGACTATACATGAGATACGCTCACGAAATTTTGATAAAAAAAAATTTTAGTTCCAAAATGTCCGCGCTTTTTCTGAAAAAACATTAATTTTAACACAATAAATGACCAAAACGGAATAGATAAACAATATTAACATTTATTGACTAGTTTTTGATCACCTTGTCATCGAACCAAATTAAGTAAAGATAAGGAAAAAAATAACAGCACGCTGTTTGAGGGGGAAAAAAAGTTGAGTTTGCAGAAACAAGAACAGAATAGAACGAAATTTCACAAAAGAAACAGTTGTTAATCGCGTCCAGGACGATGTAGAGAAAGGTGCTCCCTCATTTACCTACAAAATTTCAAGTCAATGGACAGTATGTTCAACAGCAGATCGTAACTGATCAGCTGTATTGCACATGAAGTGTTATGGAGTCCTTTAAGTCATACAACATCGCAACAAGATACCGTCATCATTACAGCCGGAAACATAGACACAAAACATGACAACGACTGCGAACGTTTCTTTCCCTAACCTGTTTTGCACAAAGCTCCCTCTCCTTCGCAAGCATGGAAATCTCCATATTTTTTTCCTAGAACTGACAGCTTTCCCCGGTTTTAAATTTTATTACTCATAACTCTTGTTCTGGATTGTTAATATTGTTTCTGTATTCCGTTTTGGTCGTTTATTGCATTAAATATAATGTTTTTCCAGAAAAAGCGCCCTCTAGTGGACATTTTGGATTTTTTTTCCAGAAAGTGCATCTCGTTTATAGTCCATACAACAAATTTCGTTGCAATTCGTTTATCCATTTGCGTTGTAGGATGCTGTTTGTAGGGGAAGTTTAATTATAACCACCCTATATATTTATAAAAGGGAATGCTTGTTTAGTTTAGTATTTGTGATATCTAGACGATTCTATCACATTTACAGTCATGAAGTGTGGCATAAAGATAATTGCAATGGTAAATGAATGCATCTCAAATCAGATTTAAAATAATATAGAACAATTTTTATTTTATATTTTGTGCTGCGCTAGGTTGGGCATGCATTTTATCATAATATTATTTGTTAATTGTAAAAATAAAATAAAATAACTGATGAGTCTTTGTATGAAAAAAAAAAGAAATGTGAAACTTGTTTTGAATGTCAGTTGTAATTTACTAAATTCAGGTAAAAATTTAAAAAAAAATTTTGAAGAATTTAAATTCAGATTCCCGCATCCGAAGCACTTGTAAATTTTTTTTTTCAGATTACGACAGAATCCTTTTTTTATGAAATTTAATTGTTTTTCTTATATATGAAACAAGCAATTTCTTTTGATTTCTGTTTTTATCCTTCGATGCATATGCAAAGTGCATTCTACAGGATATTTTAAAAGATTGTCCATTAACTGTAAGGGCAGATCAGATACATAGCAACAAATATGTTTTACAATCGCATAGGAATCTGAAACAGAAATTGCGATCCCTATAGTAGGTACGTTATCAGACGGTAAAAGAAAAAATACAATAGATAAATAACATAGGTTTAAAAGGTATGCAACTTTACAATATCACAATAATATTATAGCATGGGTATCAACATACGAAGTATGGTTAATTTTAGTTGGCGCGTCCTCTGAAATATAAATTACTTATTTTTAATATTTATTGTTCACACTGCAACTTGCATAAGATGCAATATTAACAAAGAAAAATATAAACCATATGCATATGTGTATTTAGTATGTCGTGCAATACTAAATCAAAACGAAAGGGATTATAGTAAACCATTCCATTGAATATTTGATAGCTCCCTTATCTGTTTGTTATATTCTTAGCTTTTTACTAATTAACAAAGAGCCCTTATGGCAACATCCTTTCTCCTCTTTGCATCTCGGGACTCTAGTATCCAAGACTTATTCCTGTATGCTTCTGTATTATTGTTAGTATAGCCAAACTATAAAATGTTAATATAAATAAACTAAACCGCATGCCTAACCAATATTTAATGTATGCAAACATTTTGGGATAGCCTTTATCCTTTTATCCTCAAAAAAAAAAAAATATGCATATACACTCACCTATATGTAAATGGATCCACCCTAAAAGTTGAATTAAAATCACTCTGAATTACTTCCAACATGATCAGCATTACTACAAATCAACGAAAAGTATTATCAATGCAATTACCATTTAAATATTCTCCAAAGAGGAGAACTTTCTGAAATTACCATTCCGTACTAATCAGTTGATGCCTTTTGAGTTGATTGGGAAGCGAGGCCCTAAGGAAACTAACCCGAAATTCTCCAGGAATCTAACCGCTTTCCAGTAGAAGCCTCTAATAATGTAAGCCTTGGTTCCTTGTGACTGGGATGTTTTCATTCCCCAGTTGAGAACCCAGGATTACAGTTTCAGCAATCAACAGGTGTGTGCAGAGAGTGAATTTTCCCATGGTCAAACGTTGTTCCTTTTACCAGGAACATAAGCCCCAGGTTGTCCGTTGTGAAGCAAATAAGGCTGAATTATTTACGCAATCACCTGTTTAAGCGTGAAAATAATTAAAGGTGGATTTGATGTCCACGGCGTCGTTCCCAGGAGTTGAAGGGTGGTTTAGATAGATGATAAGAATGATGGACTCTTTAAACAATAAAAGTAACAGGTGCTTTATTACAGGTATTATAATTTTGGCACAATGCTAAGAGAACAATAAGTGTAATTAAGGATAGATTTAACAGATTATCCTGGCGTTATCAACCATAGAAATTTTCAATTGTTAATCAGATTATTTAATTTACTAATAAGGGAAAGGGAAGGACTGTAACTATATGCTTGGAGGTTCCAAGTCAGTAGATGATACAGGGGTTCCTTCTTTATAATCTCTTCCAATCTTAATCATTTTTTAAAAATTTGTTTGGCCATTTTTTAATAATTCAAGTACCTTTACACATTTAAATTCAAAAATTTTTTTTAACATGAATACTTTATTTAAATATGTTAATTTATATGTTATTTTTATTCTTTTTTAATTCAGTAAGCCCAAAAAAAAAACAGTGAAAAGCAAAATTATTTGTCTAAACACAGAACGTAAAAAGATACAAGCAATACGATTAAGTTAAAGTATTTTATTAGGGAAATATTTAGTATATTTTATTTTTGTACTCTCATTCTATCAAAATACTTTGAGTAGCAACTTTTTCTGTCGTACTTTTTTTTTTAATTAAACCCTCTTACTTTACTCAGAAGTCCTTCAGTTAAGCCAATCTGTACAGTAGCGCCATCTGATAATAGGGTTGACATAATCTGATGAATTATAGAAGCACAGGTAGATTTCCTTTTTTATTTTAGAAATAAATTTGATTTGTAATTAGGCGAATAACATCTCGGCTTGAAAAGTGAAAATTCAAATATCATAAATGTCGTTTAATTTTTATATATTTATTTTAAAAATGAAATCTCGAACCTTTCTTTTTATTCTTTGTTTTAAGATATCAACATTTCCTCCTAAATGTGATTGATTTCTCCAAAGCACCGCATAAACAGTTAGAATTCATAACTTTAAAAAAAATACACTTATTGCCGCAAAAAATATAAGATGTAATTCTCTCCATTAATGTAAGATAATTTTTCCAAGGAAAATATATCTATCTTTAATCGTCCAGAAATTAGCTAATAGACTGAGAAAAGAGTAAACACTTGATATAATACTTAATGATGGAAAGAGGATGACGGTCATCGTAAAGGTGGTTTTAACAGTTTCATCGCGAGAGACGAGATAACTCGTCTTCCAGGAATATACAGTATGCTCGTGGGATGAGATAATTCGTCCTCTACTCAAGGTTTTTCTATATTATTAATATATTATATATTTTCTATTTTAATTTTAGCGCTGCGGAGAGCTGCACAGACTTTTAGCGCAAAGGGTTGGGACAAAGGCGTGCCATTGCCGTGATGAAAGTGTTAAAGTAGTGTAAATATGCTAACCACATGACGTTTTAAAAGTAATGATTTGTAGGCTTCAATTGTAAATCATATTCTATGTTAAAAGTTGCTTTTTTATTTTTGCAAAATGCAAGCGTAAGCATATCTTACATTTCGCGTTTTTCCGAAACGTAATTATTTCAACTTTTTCATTCCTTGCTTTAACCTTTAGTTCCGATATGATTCGTTAGCCTCTTAGAAATGCCGAAATAGCACATCTTCCTGGACTTTCTGTGCTGGAAGCATAAAAATTCAGGCATTGATTTTGTAGTTCTTTTTCTACAATTTCACATTTGCCGATAACTCGATCAGCTTTCACGAGCAATATTTACAAATTTGATATAGATTGGAATTGGAACATTTAAAATTATTAACCTAATCATTTATTTCATAAATTATTTAATAAATATTCAAGACTATAATAAAAAGTTTTTTATATCTCTAAATCACTACCAACTTCTTCAACAATGTCTATACACTGCTAATTTTGAATAATATATATATCAACCAACAGCAATATTACTCTTAGTTAATCCGTAGCAAAATCATTTAATCTTCACCTAAGGTATTCTCACCAATGATAGGATTTCCGAAAAGCAAATAATAAATCGATTCTTTTAGGGATTATTGCGAAACAAAGCCTTCCAGGAAAACTGTTCGTAAATTCTCCTGCAAACTAGCCACTTTTCTGCAGATAACTTTCACCTTAAAAGCCTTGGCTGCTGTGACTAGAATGTTTATATTCCTCCAGTTGTGAATGAAGGATTACAGTTTGAGCAATCAACAGATGGATGTGCAGAGAGAATTTTCCCATGTTCAGACGTTGTTCCTTTTATCAAAAGCCTGGGGTAGTCCGTCGAGTCTCAAATGTTTACCAGATTGACCCATTGGGACGTGAAAATACTTAAAGGTAGATTTAGTGCTTATGAAGAGGCTCTCATAAGTGGAAGAATGGTTTTATTTTGTCATAAGACAATGAGCTTTATGGGAAGGGGGAGGGGAGGAAGCGCAACCCATGCCCATTTAAAGAATTTTTGGTCCGGATAATACAACATTGGGATTAGATACTTTAATCCTATTTTTTTGTCCAATATTTTTCATCAAAATAAAGATGGCCATCGCAGGAAAAGATTACGAAAAAGATATTTTCTCACTACAATGCCATAGTTGGAATAATATAAAAATTATTTTAATTTGGAAAAAAAATTTTTAGACTGACATTTTTTGTTAATTGTCTTATAAAAATTGATATGAAAAGAATGCAACAGCTAATTTATTTATGTATGCATTATTGTATATTAATTTATCGCTGAAATTGATAGGTATAATAAAAGAATGGAACCGCTATCTTTTTTTATCTTCACTTTTAATTAAAATGTCTAGTACTTAGTGAAGTCGTAAATTTTGAAAATGGAAACAAGATTTAAAAGCAATTGGAAATAAAATTGTGATTACTATAATAAAAAAAACAACCAAGAAACACAGGCACGATAGAAGTGCATGCATATACAACGATACATTAAAAAGTGGAAATTAAAAACAATCAACAGAAACAATATTAAATCATGGCATGGCTTTAAAAGCAAAACCTTTATATATAAATATTAATCTTTGTTTGCCTTTTGTATAGATTTATAGTTTTACTTAACTTTGATGAAATTTGGCACACAAAGTTTTTCACGACAATTGGAACATTTCCAACAGTTAATTAAATATTAATCATAAAAAATTAAACGAGTTTCTGTCCTTTTTAAGCTACATCTCTTAAAAATATTCTCATAATGCTTTTTACACCATTTTAATTATCTTTTTAAAGATACCTATATCATTTTCATACAATTTTTTTCTGATTTTAATTATTTTTTAAAAATTTAATTTCATATGAAATATTTAAAATTTTATTGATATCACGACATTTATATTAATTTCTTTATTCCATCAAAATCGTGCTTTTGCTAATGTTAAAATAAAAAAAATATTGTTTTTTATGCATCAATTCCGATATAGGATTCTTACTTCCGCATTTATTCTGTAGTATATACCATATTAAATTTGCACATGTAAGTTGTAAAAGACTAATTCCACTGAGTTCAAATTTTTCAACCTTAGAGAAAAAGGCAGAAAATTAAATTAGTGCATTTGATATTAATAATTTTAGAGATAATAAAACCTATATTCCTGGCAGTTTACCAAAGGTGGTTAATAAATAAATACACATGAAACTGATTGTGTGATAATAAATGAATTATAAGTTTCATTGCACATTTATAAAAATGGTTATAACGAAACTTAACTTTTTAGTATTACGTTATTTCAAAATATAAATCTTTTCATTTCTATAAGAAGCGAAATGAAAAAAATCATAGAAACAATATAACAGCTCTGCTTTAACTTAAACTTTTGTACACAAAATATAGTTCCAAAAAGGGGACGGAATATATTTCCTTTTCCAGATGAATGTATACTTGAGATTTCGAACTGCACTAAGATAACTACGATTCCGATTAGTCTCTTCTATTCAGTCTTGATCGTCTGGCGAAATGCCAGACGTCGTTCAATACTTTTCAACCTCTTTTATACATATTTGTTTCTTTCATTTTTTTTTGTCAGTAGGGATAATTTGATTCTGAATGGTTTCATCTGAGATGTGACGGACCATTAAAAATGTCCCCTTATCCCCACTTGGAAAAAAGAATAAGGAAGAATGATATCTTTTACTGCTGACTGGAATTGTTCCATTCCATGTATTAGCTCTGATCGCGATCTGGTAAAGTTATCCGTAATCTACAATTCCGAAGTACAGTAGTTCGATAAAGTTTCTCTATCGGAAATAAATTCTGTATTCTGAGCGAGGCTTTTGGAAGTTCCCTTCGATTTGGTTTTGTTTCTTTTGGTTGCGAAGAGATACTCTCAGAGTAATTAGTATTCATTTCCGATTTTCTTCCAATTAAAGCAAATGGGCTCCTAACAAATTCACCCTGCTAAACGAAATGAATAGAATATGTCGCGTCTGTTAAGAATGGAGATTGTAATTTTTGATTGGCTGTTTATTTGTTACATTTCTTCTTTACTGATCCATTTCATTTTATTTCTATTATGATTCTTAAAAATAAAATAGTACCTAAATGGGAAACATTTTTTTTTATTATATCTATCTTTTATTTAACAAAAATTATGAATTTTTTTTAATGAAAATATGTATAACATTGAAACATTTGGTTTGAGAGTATTGTTATTATTTGGAATTATTTTTTATATACATCTGTTATTCACACAATTGTTTATTTTATTGCTTTCTTTTCACTTTTGAATAGAATAATTTATGTACCATTATATCCATTTATTAAAACATCTGATTTTAAAATGTTATATTTTTAGATATTCCAATTTGATGCCAATGATTATATTCCCAAAAATCGCCTGCATTTTTTCCTGCCTCTCAATGTTAAATAGATAGTACGCCAATTATAATATCTGGTTTGAGATTTTTATCGAGCATTCATTTTCGAAGTTAATTTGTACCATTTTCTTTTTTCAAATTTTTTTAATGCATTTAATTTAATTAGTTACAAATAATGAAGGATTGTTTTGATAACTGCTTCATATGAAGGATATAACAAACAAATACAATTATAAATACACGATTCTTCTTTAAAATACAATTCTAATCTTTTTCACAGTCTATTTCCTTCATAAAGTTCTAGTTTTAAATTCTGCATAAAATATATGGATACTTTATCGATATTAAGAAAAATAGTTTTATATAAAAGCAACACCCAGATAAAGCATAAATTTATAGTTAATAATTTTAAAAGAAGAATATGCGATGAAAATAAAGTGAAGCGACGGAATGAAAAGCTACATAAAAACGGAAAAGTAAGACGAAAAAATTTATGGGGACAAAAATCATTTTAAAATTCAACGGAATTGCAGATACTTATCAAGAGATAAAATTTGATGGAATACCATAAACCTAAAAAATGCCAAATTTAGTTAGGTTTTTTTTGATAGAGCATAATGAATATGTAACCAGAAAGTATTTGAATGCTACTGTCAGATGTTACTACGTGTTTTACTACAGTCTTTACGAATCTGGGCAGAAACACAAACAAAAAGCAGAAGCTAAGTCAAATATAACCTATGTTCTCTCGTAAAAAAAGAAACCAAACAAAGCTGCAGAGTGGGGTGGGGCAAAAATTTGAAAAAATAAAACAGCAGGTGTTACTAAGATCATTTTCGAAACGGAAGGCAAGATGAAGAAATAGCCATTTTATTTTTATTGGCACTACCTCCCCCTCCTAAAATATATTCAGTTATCTTTTGCTTTATTACTTAGACCAACCCAACTCGGAGAATGGGGCAAACGCCAAGAAATGCCATTTTTTTCTTCTTTTTTTCTTTTGGCATCTTTGTGTATGCTCATAAAATGTTTTTCTTTGTATCGCTTCTTGTTTATCACTTGAATGTATTTTCTGAAGGTGGAACTTTAAAAAATTCATTCATTCAACTAGGACTTTTAAAATTGCATGAAACAAATTGTGGATTTTCTATAAAAGAAAATATGGAAAAAAAAGTATGAGATGTTAAGAGAAAGAGAAGGGAAAAAACAACTCGATATCTTTTTTTTTATCACTTGGGTATTTTTTTTAACAACAACATTCGAACTCTGGGGACTTGTAAACGAATTTTGTATGCAAATCTAGTTTAGAGTTTAAAACATAAACATAATGCAATTTTTCTACTAGATGCGACACATTTTTATGTTTTTTTTATAACTAGTGAAAGCTAGCAACTGGAGTGTAAAATATGCGACAGAATTTCTCAGAAAATAACTTTGTAAGAAAATTATAATCTTTTTAGGCAAAAATAAATCGGAAAAAAAATTGATAATTTAGATTTCGAAACTATAAACAAATAAGTCGAAGTCTTTCTATTTATTATAAAGTATTTTCAAACGGAGCGATATTCTATGGAAATTTTAAAATATTCAAGAAGTATTTACATCAAGAAAACTTTCTGCTATGTCTGCAAAGCTTTAATCGAAACGTGAAAATAAAAGAGTAAAAGTTTATGCAAAAGTTCATACAAAGAAATAGTCCCATCATATTTAATACATACGATTACAAGCATAAAATTAAACATAAAATAAAAATTAATCAATACATAAAAAATTAAGCAACATCCAAATTTTATTTGATTTTAAAGCTATCTAAATATGTTTAATTTATAATCTCAAATTGATTTTTTGCCTATATTAATTTAATTAATCTTTTACAATTTTATAATTTGTAGTTTTCAGTTAAAATATGCAAATCTTTGTCTATATAAATATATATAATAGTTGGACAATTTAAAAGAGTCAGTTTTAAAATATTTAAATGCTATTTAACGTGACTGGTTAAACTGTAATTAATTAATAGTTTCCAGTAGAGAACTTCGTACATCATACTTAAAATGGCTAACTAAATTTTCTTTAAATCTTCCTCCTAAATGCTATGAAGAATAAAGATTATTTATCGAAAATGTATTAAATAGTTTAATTTCTGACTAATTCAACCATTTCATTTCATTTTCTAATCAATCTTTATTTCACAGTTCAAAATTAACTTCCACATGCAGAAGACGTTATAGTTTTCTTAAATAAAGCTGGGAAGCAGATTTTTTGCACACTCGTCAAAATCAAAAATTCAATCAAAAAATCAAAATTTTTGAATGAAATCAAAATTATAGAAGAAAACAAATATTATGAAGCATAAGGTATTTAGTGAAAGTTTCATGATAATTAAATATTTTTAGTAGTATTTAATTTTGGCCCAAGAAGTTTAATGTATAGTTGTTTCACGTTTTCCGGGTTTTGAAGCCGAATTACCCCACCACCCCACTTTTATTACGGAGTGTACCTTTGGTGGGATGGTTTATATCGATATAGGCAATAGTCTTTAGGAATCAACCTTAGATCTCACCTTCGTGCTGTTGCGACCATGGTCATTCAGATTACTCAGGGTGCTAAGGTAGGAAGGAGAGTAACTCGGACGTGATTAGATATGAAAATCTCACAAGGTGCACTTTAAATTGGTTTAGATATCTTTCAGTAAAACTTTTTCCTATTGCTTTTAATCTGAAAATTTTATTTCATTTTGTTTTTAGTATAAAGTATTTTACTCAGTCACTTTGAGGATAATTTTCTGGTCATAAATATAATTTTATATTCTGTGCAAAAATATTTTACAAGAAAATAATGTTAAATTGAAGATGCAAAAAAAAAAAAAAAAAAAAGTGTTTTTATCTTAAGGAAAACCGAGTGCATTATCTAGTCATTAACATTTTTGCAAGTTCATTCAAATATTTTAGCTACATGCCAGATAAAAGGAATTTGAAATCCTGTGAATTTCATGTCGCGCAATTGGACACTCATTGTAACAGATGACGATATTTTTCTTTATCTGTATTTAAATAAAATTTTAAAAGCTAATGATTCTTTTTAATAAAATGAATACAAATGATACTATATAATTGCATTAAGAATATGTAACAAAAAAATAGCACAATTTATATATTTAATAACTGAATTTATTGATACAATTAGGCCGCATCTTTAACAATTTACAAAACTGAATGCAATTCATCATTTTCACCTACACAGATTGGAGTATAATAATTAGCAATTATGATTAATGGTGAAATAAATTCATCGCATTTACCGAAATCATTAGTAACTCTTCATAATTAGCAATTTCTATGGCCCTTAAATTAATCATTTTTAGCTTAACATATTCCTATAACAATGCCACAATTTATATTATTACTATCCTTTACTGATTAAGCAAAGTTTTAAGTTTGCTATTCCATTATTTAGCAGTTCTAGATCACACACTATAAGCTACTAGATTACTGAAAAATCAACTCACAAAAATATATCTGAAACAAGGATGTCCGGAGAGATTTAATTTATTTAAATCATTTAAACGCACTGAGTGGCTAAAATATTAAAACTGTGCTTATGTTACTGATTTCCACTGCTTTTGATGACAACAGATATTCTTTTAAGTATGAAATCCGCTGAAACCGTAGAGATGGGATATTAGGAAATGTTGATAAAATGGCAGTTTTGAGTTTATAATGCGTCATTTAATCATTTAGATTTTAAATAAAATAACAAAATTTTAAATTTATGATGGATGAAGTATTCTTCTCTTACACAGACTTATTAGCTGCTTGGTTTCGTCCCTATCAATCAGTTACAAAACATTTTTTGCAGGGTTAAATTTTTTTTTGCTTCTGGATTTTCCTTTGGATAACTGGAGTGTTGCCATTTCATGATAACTAAAAAAAGTAATTACAATATTTGTATCAAGACCTACAACTAATTACAGGAGAACCCCACCTTCTAATTAAGACAGAAACGCTGATTATTTTCTTCTGATAAATATCTCAAAATAAGGACACTAGAACTTTTCAGCATAAAAACAGCAACAAATTGCTTTCATAAACACAATCAAGGAAAGTGAGGCTTAATCGGCAGCAAGTTCCTGAAATGACTTGATCCTCCCCATGTCACTTTCTTAATCCTACTTAAGGACACTCTAAGTTCGCTTCCTTAACATAACTCAAGTGTCCTCAAGTCCTCTTTTTTCTGTCACGAGACCTGGCATTAATCTACGACGTTTTAGAAGCGCTCTAAAATTATCGTTTTCGATCGCGTTCGTCAAGACAGATTCATTAAACATGGACACAAGAGGGAGAAGGGGGTGGTGGTAAAGTTATCTTCCCTCCCAGTCCAATCTCTAATTCGAAGTAGCGGAATGTGTTTAATATCACCTGCCAGTCTAATTAATGCTCCATTGGGTATTAAGTTCCCAGTTTTAACCGGCGGTAGATGATGTCAAGGATTACATTTCATTACAGTGGAAGGCGAAATCCTGATTGGATTAAACTGCGAAGTTGTATCAAATTGCCATCAAATCTGCAGAATGGTGAGCTTTCAGTTCTCTCAAGCTCTGGAAGGCCTTTATTTGATTTCAATTGCAGTGTGTTGAATATGTCAATAATGGATAAGCCTCAATAAAATTCATGTAAAGAGGTTCAGCTTCTGTACTGAAACTAGCATTTTCCTTATGAGTGATATGGGTGATGCATCAGAAATTTTTACTCCCCGCAAACTGACTCCACTAAAAGATATATTGTCTTAGTAAGCTATTAAGAAAGTGCACTTCTTTAAAAGTTAACATAAAGGATTTCCAATTCTATTGTAGAAAGAATGACCCACTTAAAGAACTTTTTAACGATATGTGTGATGAATTAATTTATTAGTAATGTTGATACACAAGGACCGACTATGTAGAATGATTTTAGAAAAAGTTCGGAATTTATCTTTTAAATTATTGCATATAGAGATATTTTTACTTTATAGGAACCACAGACAAAAAAAATTCTCAAGTTTTAACGATAATTCACGAAATATTAGTGATTATTACCATCACGATGAATATTAGTGCTAAAGAAATGTCGCTGACATTTAAGCTTGACGAAGATTGGAGCCTTGCTAATGGGAAGTATCCGAAATGCGGGTTAAAGCCCTTTCTTTTGTCCCCACTAAAACCCCGTCTTGAACGATATTTACAAGACCATCGCCGATGGCAATGGAAATGCATATTCTTTGCTACAAAATCCCTTACTGTATCAGTTAACAATATTCACAAGTGAAATCTCTGACATTAAGAACAAAGATATGCGCATATCTTTGGGCAAATGACCCGTGAGAATTTAAAATGTACAACTTGCTGCTCTTTTCTTTTCATCTTAAGCATGAGAAGGTTCTTGACATTAGATCATTGACTAATGAAGAAATTATTGGTGTTATGTGGATTCCTTTGGCGACCAGTGATTGCCTCCTGTAACAGATATTCTATAGAAGATCCCCATCTTGGATACCGCTAGTATAAATGTTAATGAAATGGAACGAAAGCTAAATTGAATAAAATTAAAGATAAGGAAATATGTCCGACTTTTATTTTACAAAATGAAAAAAATGAAAGAAAAAAATTATGATGAAATGACGAGATGTATATCTATTTTGTTTAAGGATTTGGTAAGAAATAAGTTCAGGCAATTTTTCTAATATTCGTAGAATTTTAAGGACCTTAAGGAAACTTATTATACTTAATACTTCTTTGAACTTAATATGATCGTTTTGTTTGCTGTAGCAAGAAAAAAAATGGAATTATCTTCCTAAATTCTCTTATTCTCAAGAAATTCTGGATGAAAACGACAACTCTTTCTGCAGATGCTTAAAAGTTCAAGAATCAGAAATTTCCCACAATCTTTATGAAATCTTTTTGTTAAGTCTGGCAGTTTATAAAATTACTTTTTGGAATTATCCAACATCAAAATTTAATTCAAGTTTAGATAAGGTGAATTTTTTAAATACAAGTTTAGATAAGATGGACACGCAAATAGAAATTTGCGAAGTATGTTTTCGTTTATGGCATATAAATTGTCTGGAGCCAGTATAATTGTTATTAGCCTTTTTAGCAGTTTATATCCAATTCATATACCGAATCAGTTGCATAGCAATAGTAAGAAGTGCTGAGAATAAAATAACCTTTCTTTTGTTAATAGCGATTAAAAATATAACCTGAATAAATAGCACAGAAGTATGAGATTACTTTTTGTCCCTCAACATATTCAACTTTAAAAAAAAAAACAAATGTGCATTGATACTATGCCTCCATGAGGCTTCTAAAAATGTCTACCTGGGCAACTACATCCTCCTTGATATACCATATACAATCTATTAGAAATAAAACTGAAGCAAGGGATTATTCACAGATTTCTAATTTGGCTGTTTTAAAATTGTTGATTAGATTTCTTTCGTCAATAGTGATTAAAAATATAACCATGAGCAAATAGCACAGAAGTATTGGACTATTTTTTGCCCCTCGTCATATTTACTTTTAAAAAGAGACAAATGTGACTGATATTATGCCTCCATGATATCTTTAAAAATGACAACTATGTCCTCTTTAATATAGCATTTTACCATATACATTCAATTAGAAATGAAACTGAATAGAATTATTCACAAATTTTTAATTTGGCAGTTTCAAAATTAATTAGATTTAGTTTGTAACCATAACACGCCAATCCCTTTAATCTTATGCTATCAATCCATTCAAGAAAACCCATGAAGAAAAAAAAACTTAAGAAATCCACAGTGAAAAAGTAGGATCCAAGTACCCCTAAATACTTCTGGCCGCTTCATTGGCTGCAAAGCAAGAAGTTCAGCGAGACATTTATAACAAAGGATTCGAGTTTATCCCCAGGGGCATTAGAGGGAGGGTATTCCACTAAAAAAAGTCCATGGGCGCAAAAAACAAAATGTTTATTGCCAGAGTTCGAGTTTTTCGCACAATTAAATGCGGTTCAACAAGTGGTATTACGTACAGCAACTCATTTTTCAAATCAAGTTGGGGATTTTGAGTTAGCGTCTGTTCTTTTCAGAACATGTTCATAATATATCAGCCAATTTAAAAAATTATTTAGTACCGGGATTCCATAATTGTAGAACATCCACCGACAATCAACACATTTTTTTTTTTTACATTCTTGGTACATATAATTGTAATTTTAGGCTTTCTATTCGATTTAAAAAATTTATAAATTTCATATTTATTATAAAAATGAATTTACAATAGATATAAACTTCTAATCAGAAATTTCATAAGCATATTGCTTTCTGCTTAATTCGCCTATCTCTATTTTATATTCAAATTTTTATCTTAATTATATAAAAGTGATATCTTGCAATACAAAATATATATATATATATTTAATATCATTGCAACAAGCGTGATTATAAATCCAGCAGCTGAATCACTGAATAGTATTGCTAAAAATACATTGAAATTAAAAAATTATACGAACTAAGATTTATATCATTAAGTTGATATTATCTTTTGTTTTTTACATGAAGAAAAATTGATTACCTTTTTCAATGTTGTGCTACAAATTTATCAAGAGAAAAAAATTAATTTTGATTAATTTTTAATTAGAAATCTGATAGATTCTTTTTAAAAACTCTGCATGAAAAACCAATGTTTTACTGAAGAAAATATATACAAATGCCTATCTTATCAGAGAGATAATTTACTTTAAAAAATCCATTTTGAAAGATTTTCTTTATTTTGTAAGGTGCAAAGTGCATGCCGCCAACTTTTCATGTTAAAATTAAAGACATTCACGTGAAAATTTCCATAATAATCCAAAAACTCTTAATTTGTTTAAGTCTCTCAAAACAGAATAAGATATAATTATTAAAACAAACTAAATAATTAATTATAGAGGCGCAACTGATAATTAATAATTAGCTTACATCTAATAAATAATTTCATTACTTGATAATCTTAAACACCATGCTTCAAAGAAGATTCGATAAAAAATAAAAATTAACAATAATGAAAAAAAAATTGATTACGTGGGCATTCGAAGTGTTTGCACTAGAAAAAAAAATCATAAGAATTTAATATTAATCTTCTCGATTCACTCGCTGTTATAGAGTTTTCTTGTAATGAAAGTATTAATTAAAAACATTAACAAAGGATTTTTCCAAAAGTACTCCAGCTTTACAAGAAAGTGAAAATCAAATATTTATGCTTGGATTTAGAAAATAACTACTTCCTTTCAACGCTATTATACTCTTCTATTAAAAGCAACTTGCAGAGAATGCTTCCTAAGCCGGTAAACAGTTAGAAAAAAAAATCTTGAATGATGAACTTCTTAACTGTAAAAGAAAAATTAAATTAAGCCATTTATACTTTGCTTATATGTTAAGCTTATTTAAGGCAATGCCGTTCTTATATTAGAAAAACTTGAAGTACTTAAAAACCTTAAAAATAAAAGACTCTGCGAAATACTCTTCTCAGTCGAAAAACTTCTTTTATTGCTTTTTCTTTCTCTTTCTCTTTTTTTTAAAACTTAACTTGTATTCTTTTCTCTGTTTTTAATTTATTCCCTTCTTTCAGCTATTTCTTAACTGATAACTAGTATCGTTGCTATGACAACGATGGAAGCAAACGATTTTTTTTTAACAGTCATGAATCCTTTCTTTGTTGAGTGGGAAAAGGAATGATTTAGTAATAAAAGAAAAAGACGGAAGCTTCCCCTTCCTCTACACCCCCCCAATATATTCTGGAGTGATTAAAATAAGAAGAGGGGAAAAAATGGCGGACATTGAATTTGAAAGATTTTTCCCAAATTGTTTCAAAGTAAAGGAAAGTTTATTTTTGTCGTCGAGAGGTCTTGTCCTGACAATTGGGACTATTTGCATTGCCAAACATTTGAACTTATGAAGCAATGATCATGTGTATATTTTTTTTAATCAACAAACTGCTCTTGCTAGAATTTTCTTTGTAGGTGCCGACTTTGAAGTGACAACTTGAAATAAATTTAATCGAATTCTTTCTTTTCTACATCTTGTGTTTTAATTCTCTCAAAAGAATATAAAAATTATTATTTTTTAAAATTCAAAGTGCAATAATATTTTACAAAAGCACAATACCATTAAAAATTGAGGAATTTTTTTATCTTTTATTCTGAAATAAAAAAATTATCTTCCGTACTTGCTTTGATAAACAAGGGCAGTGTTTTCAAGTTTTTGACAATTTTTTCATTTTGTAAAAAACCTTGTTCTCGTTGGGTTCCTTTCAGTAAAGTTGTATTGAGAAATATCGTTATTTTAGCTACTTTCAATAAATTATTTTAAAATTATTTATGTGTTATATTATTCATTTGTTGTTTGATGCTTTGTTTAACTGTTACCACACAATGTTACTGTTTAAGACCATGCTTCCATATATCTTTCTTATGGTTTATTTTTTTTATGCGCAATAAAAATAATCCCCTTCATAAATTTCTATTATTAAGACCTTGAAGAGGTTTACAGTTGAATACTTCGTCGTAAAATAGAATCTAAGATATAAATAGAAAAAAGAAAGGTTTTTGGTTTGGTTTAGTTATATTAACGTCCCGTTTGAAGCAACACTTGGGCTATTTTGGGACGGACCTCGTAATTTTGAACCGCGGTCAGATGACGAGGACGACACCTGAGCTGGCACCCCCCTCTCCGCACCACACCAGCGGAAGGACGTTTGGTCAGGACGGATTTAACATGCAACAGACCCCATTATACGATGGTTATTCGGTGGAATCGGGTCTCGAACCTGAAACCCTCCGGTTCCGAAGCAGAGACCTTACCACCAGGCCACCGCGGCCCAGAAAAAAGAAAGGAGATTAATATACAATGTGTACTGAAAACGTTCCCAATGTATTGTTACGGGAAGATGAGAAATTCCTTAGGTGAGTGTGAAGGAAAAAAGTCCAATATTCTGAGCAAAAGATAAGACTTTATACTACACGCAACATAGGTAATAAAACGCAGACCAAGCATACACAAAACAGCATCTGCAAATATCAATATTATACAAGCAGCAAATCGCTATTAAACAAACGCAAAGGCATAAAGCACTCAAAGAGAAACTCGTTGGATACACTTCGCTCAGCGATTGGCTTGATCTCAACTCAATTGACTATTCTTCTCTCGATTGACTGGCTCAATAATAGCTTTGTCCTTCGGCTTTATAATTTTTACAACTGGTCAAAAAAGCGTACAAAAATTATTGCATCTTCTTTCCTGATAGAGATATCGCCAAATTTCTAGTTATTTTTTTTTTTTTTGGAATTTTTGCTCTTGTCATCAAAGTTGCCAAATTCTTCGCTAGATTTATATGCTAAAACAGGAGGGGAGGCAGTAGTCAGGCATCCATTCATCATCTTTTAGACTTCTGTAAAACTGTCTTCTCTACCAGGAAACCAACTGCGAAGGGAAGCAATATTTCAAATTCATAGCATTGTTTTAGTGGCTAACCATTAGCGAAATGGTTAAGGTAATTAGTTCATTTAAGGTCATTTTCGCTCAATGATGATCATATGCCATCGTTCTTCTAGATGCTTCTTAATTATTCACAATACGGATGTATTATTTTTTGCAAGATTTTGGTATTGGATTGAAAAGCCTCTTATACTGTGCTTGGTGAAATTAAAGATTTTTTTTGTATATATATTTTATTACAGAGTTGTTAGTAGCGTAAAAAGTTGTCACACTTTTATTTTCATCGATCTCATGCTCATGAGAACATAAGACAAATCTATGGAGATAGTTACAAAAGACTTATAAAACTTTAAATAATTTAATAAATAATAATTGAAATTTTCCATTATATAGTTTCGGAACTTCCTTCACTAAGTCCATAAAGTCAACGAGATAGCTTGTAGTATGTATATGGTTGGTTTAACACAATCAACAGGCCTTAGTAACAAAGGATTACTTTATTAACTCGGATACACTAATACAAAAACAACCAATACATAGCCGAGCATATCCACGCAATACACAGCAGCACACTACAACAAATAGTAGCCTACAAGCAGAAATCGGCAGTAATAACAATAACAGGATACAAAGTGGCCACACAGAATAAAACAGGAGGAGGGAATCTACGTAGCTACACTCTACGATCTCTCCAAACGCCTGCAATTCTTCACTTTAGCTGTAAGCTTCACTTTAGCTTTAGCTGTATTCAACTGCCGACTCACTACTACACGACTGGCTACTCCAGGCACGACTCGATGGCGATGCTATAATAAACATGAGGATTCGATACACATCTCAATTCTCCAAACGCTTGGGCTTCGCTGGACTGATACAACTATTTGCTGTTGACTAGCTATGCCACTCTAAACCTCTCGACGACTCTATACATGACTGTCTTCAGCTTAGACTGCCGGCCTTTTATAGTTCCCGGAGCCGGGCAATAAAGTTCTGGAACTACCAGTCATATCTCGGTTCCTATTGGCTCTATCGCCAAAGTTTTGAAAGATTCCAGTATTATCTGCTTTGTCTCCAAAGTTGCCAAATTCATCGCCAAGTTGCCAAATGGTCGCCAAGCCCCGATATCACCGATTCACATCCGATCAGCATCCAGCATCACTGTAAAACGGTCTTTCCAGTCATTGGACTAACCGAGTGAGAGGCAACATTACATATTTGTAACAATATTGAGTCGTTGGCAAAAACAGTTTAAAGATTCTTATCCAAATCTAACAGTCACGATCATGTTGCAAAAAGCCATTACTAACAAAATCACCAAGTTACTTTATATATTTTTTTAAGACTTAAAATAAGGAAAATAGCCATTTGTTTATAAAAAGAAAATATAAAAATAACTTTAGATTTATAAGTTATAAAAAATTTCTAAATAATTTATGTACACTTAATATGATTTTTGAAATCTAATTCTGAAATAAAATTATATTGAAGTAAGACAAAAAAGGAGAATCTTGAAAGTTATAAAATCAATTACTACTCTTTTCATTGGTTAAAGGATAACTAGTATTCTTGATTTATGAAGTTGCCTGAGATACAATAATCTTTTTCAATAGAAAAAATGCAAACGATTTAAAGACTTGATAAAATAGAATCGATTTAAATTTCAAGGGAAAAAAAACTACTGTTCTACATCATATCTAATATTTTTTAAAATTTGTTAAAATTGGGAATTATTAATAATTAAATATATCATTGAAAAAATGTGTCTTTGAATTTTAAGTTGGTGTTAAATTTTTTGAATTTTAAGGCGACGTGGTAGTAATTATCATTATGTGAGGTTACATTTTTAGAAATTATCACTAAAACCACTAAAATTTTGCTTCTTATTAAATTATTTAAAACTAATTGAAATGACAAAAATTGCTTTGAAATGCTTGTTTCCATACTTCAAAATATATTTCCACTAAATTTTGTAACATTAATTCTAATAGTTGCACCCATGGACAAACAGACAAGAAAGAATTTCCTTTTGGTATTAATGGTTATTACTGTATAATGAATATTAAATGCAGATGGCTCTTTCATCTAAAATGCATATTAATGATATATCATAAAAAATCCTTTTTAGAATTTTTAAAATCCTTTTGAACGTTTTCAATGAAATTTTAAAAATAGTTCAATCAAACTGTTTGAAAAATTAAGATGTATTGACCAGTTGCTAGGTCATATTAACCTTTAGCTACATTTGACGTATTAGTACATAATGCATTTGTTTGAGCAAAGACGCGCATGACGTTCCGATACGTCATAAAATCCACTTTGCTTACTTCCCACAAAATTAATTATGCTCTAAGTGCATTTTCAAATAAATGTGTACACAAAGGGTTAATTCAAAAATATTTTATATACAATTGCTTAAGCTTAACTCCAACTTTTAAGACAAGGATAACATTTATTTTGGAGGGAATGATTATTTAGGGGGGGGGGAGATGAGGATTTTTTTATTAGGAAAAATTGGGTGGGGCGCTATTTTGGCATTTGCCCTTAGCGCCATTTTATGTAGATATGCCTCCACTGATACTTGGTAATTCATTTTATAATATTTCAGCATTGTTTTAAATTGCAGCTAAAATTAGATATTGAAAACGATAAGGTTTCAAATGAAACTCTAAAACATAAAATGAGAAAAATTCTTTAGCCTTGTTAATTAATGCTGTATTAATTAGTAACCTTAACCGTAACAAATACAAAATAACCTATTATATTGAAATTCGGTTGTGGAAACAATCTCAAGAATTAATTTCAGCAGATTAATTTATTTAGATTTCAGAATAATTAATCCAGCATACCTACTGCTTGGTATCTAAAAAGTTATTTATAAACGCCACAGTAACTAGTAAAAAATTCCTTATTAGAAATAGTAAGAACCATAACTTTGTATTGCTATGGTAGCCAAATTTCAATTTTTTGATTAAAAGATTCGAATTCATTTCTTGCTTCCAACGAAAATCTGGAAAACCTCCTTAGACACTGAACCTTGGAACGCAAGTAATTTTCAAAAATCATTGTTTAAATAGTAAATGGTTATTTTCTCCTTTCCACACAGTGGTAACAAGAACTTTATTTTCAATTCGCTGAAAAATGAAAACCAAGAAGTTAGTAATTAGAACCAACCAGATTGATTCTTTAACTAAAAGTTAAGGAACCAGAATTAATATGCTTTATCTGTTATTCATGGTTTATACATCAGCCTGCAATAGTTTATTATGCCATATCATTTCTTTAGCATACACAATACACGTTTCTAAGAATGAATTTTTCATATATTACTATCTTTAATGTTCTGTATATTTATAACAAATGATAATTCAATCACAAACAATAATTCCAAAAATTTCTAAACCATTAGTCACACACACAAAAAAGAATTTTCACATTGCAGATCTTCATATCCTTTTGCTTAAATTTAGATCTTCGGAATACTGATATGGATACTAGGGTAAGCTGTTTTGTATTCCAAATAATCCCACCTATACACAATCCGTTACACTTTATACATGCACTATATAAGATATTGTAACCCGTCTTGGCAGGAAGTATAATTTGTATTCCTATCTAATCCCCCAGTCAATGCACCTTCGTTTCAAACCATCCCCCGGGGCTTAAATCGTCACATGAACTAAAACCTCCATGCATTGTTACCCAGTAAATTAATGACTGACTATATTAATTAAACTATGTGCATTTGACAACGGCAAACTTTTAAAACGTGGATCCACTGTGTCTGCAGAACCTCGGGTAAACCAACCTTCAACGAATGTGTCCCAGTTCTTTGCGCCAATTAATAGTGGCACAGAGCATTTGTTTCATTTGCGCCCGCATGGTGAGATAGCGGCCGTTCAGTTAATTAAATCTTGCAAGCGTAATTTTAAGTCGCAGTTGCAGGTTATTAAAATTCAGAGTCACGGTCTTGCCGTAGAACTAATTCTCAAAAATGGAATGTTAGTTGTACTGGATAGAAGCTTGGGTGTGACTGCTTTTGAGAATTGGATTTCCTTACTAATTGTTCGCTCACGAGTCTCTCTGGAACTTTCAGAGAGAATATGAAGTTTGGGGAAGTTCGTTTCTGATTTCGATCAAGAGTCTGATTTATAAAATTAACGTTGCCAAGAATGTAATGTACAGATTGTAGATAAAGCTAAGGAATCTAATCCTGCTCAAGACCGCGAACACACGTCTTATGTGTTATTTTAAACCAAACTAATCTCGGGACTATATTTCAGTAATTATTACGTAAATTAGTATGCTGAGAGTTTCACTGAGACATTTGGTTTAACACCAAAATGCCAAGTAACACAGCTTGTTGATCATACAATTCTTTACATAATTTATTAATTCCGTTGTTAAAAAGTAAGTATATATTTTTTGCATTGGATTGATACAAAATCTGGTTTTAATAATTACTCGATAATAAATATAAAAAATTACTAATATTGTTTAATGATAACAATAAGAAAATCATTTGATAAAAAATGTATGACAATTTAGGAAGTGGTATATTAAATTACCGTTTGGCAGTATTGTTCATTGAATGGATGAGTTTATGAATAATACTAAATTAAATTTTTATATAAGTTTTATAAAAAATTTTCAACTTCTTTGAAAAAGGGTATTTTAATATATTACATTTTTTTAAGATTAAAGACTTTGAATTTTTAAATTCTTAAAGTGTTTAATGCTTTTACGATGGACAGCACATAACTTGTAAATTATTAATTCGTCTTTTAATGTTCAGGTTCAGAGCTAGCAGCTTTTATTTTTTTTTGTTATTTGGTGCCACTTAATAAACACAAAACTTCAAATTGCGATAATTCTTCCTTATTTCATATTATTTAATAAATGTAAGAAGGATCGGTTTCTGCTTGAGCAGATTCTGAATACTCTGGAAAATCTAATAGCAAGTTAAAAACTTATGAAAAAAAAAAGCAAATCAATTTATAAAATACATTTCCTTATAATGCGAATAAAGTGTCTTGAAATGCATGTTAAAAATTCATTTTATTCTAAATAAAATTTTTTATTGTTTTTTGAATATATATAAAAATGGAAGACAAAAGTTGTGATTTTCCAAATTTACATGTTCAAGTTTTTTTTTTCAGAAAATTACAAATGTAAACTTTGTAAAATATAGATTTTTTTTTTATCTTTCAATCTTTTTATACAGATAAAAACTACTTACTTTAAAAATAATAAGTCTTATATGACTGGAAAAAGGAAATGTATGCATAAAAGGTATGGAAAAAAAGGAGTTCAATTTTCATTTCAATTTTTCATTCCATTTCATTAAAATTTCAATTAAAGTTTTTTTAAATTAAAAATCACTTATGTGCCATAAATAAAAAATACTTGCGCGAAAAAGTATTCATATACTCTCACCATATTTTATTTTTATACAAATATCTAATAAGATAAGGAGTAAGTATTTTACAATTTAGGGTCAAACTGACCTCGCATTTGTGTTAAGTTTTAAAAAATGGGTGCGTTTGCTGAAGGGTTTGTAATAGTCTCTCTCCTAATACAATTTGTTGGCAGAAAACACTAGAGAAATCTCTTTATATGCATTCAAGGGAAAAAAATCTTTTCTCTATTAAATATGCCCACTTTATCAACAAAAATTTGATTTTTCATTTCTTCGTGTGTTTTTTTCCGTCTTCGTACTTCTCTTTTTTTATTGAACGTCTTCTTCTTAAAACTCCCACTTTTTTGTTCTTTTCTATGTCATTACAACCACTTAAATAACAAATTCTGATCTTTGCCAAATCTATTTATAATATCGTCCAGAATTTTTCTCCGCCATTCAACAATCTTTTAACTCATAAATATCTTTCAGCATCTCCCTCAAAAGACCTATTGAAGCTTCAATGCTTTTATCAATGTCAAGTGAGTGTCCACTTGTCACAGAAATGACGTGTGACAGACAGACTGCCTGCCACGCAGAACATCTCTTTTAACTACGACAGTCACATAATAGAATGCTTCGCTGTGACCATTGCCAATGTCTGGCAGCTCAAGTAAAATGTCAGTTAGTTGTAAATTCTAAAGGAAGGAATTTTTTTTTAGAGTAATGTTTATTTTATATATGTATTCGGGTCATTGATAAATACGCGATTTGTTTATTTACATTAAATGCAGACACTTTTGTGGGTGGTAAGGGCAATGCACCATCAGGAATTCCTGTTTGAATTTTCATTATATTGATTTGTCCACTGGACATTACTTTGTGCATTTGATCATATAATAAGTTCTGATGTGAATGTCTGCATTCAATTTTAGGAATAAAATGCGTCCTAGATTTTGAATGATATTCCGCCATTGAACATGGGACGAGGAAGGCTGCAGGTAGGCTGATTCAAAACCATTTATTAGCCTATTTGTCAAATAAATAAAGTCTTTGAATTACAAATAATTAGGGGGATGTTAACTATATCAAGTGTAACTAATCATGCTTCTATTTATTTCATCATTACTGAACTTTTTACACTGTTTAAAGACACCGAGTGTCTGTTTAGATGATAATACACACAACCGGAAATCCATGTAAAAATACATCCATAATATTAAAATGAATGAAAATAAATTTTATTCAAAGTTAATAAAATAATCATAAATATTAATAAATATTATATAAATTATAATAATATAAATTGATTAAATAAATAAATGAATAATTATTATAATTATTTAATTATTATATATATTAATAATTTATATAATATTTATTAATAATTATTAATAAATATTATATAACTTAATTAGATAAATTAAAAATTAAATGATATATAAATTAAATAATATTGTTAAATTACTATTTATTAAAATGGGAAAATAAATTTGATCATAAGCTTTGATCAAAGTTATTAAAAGATAGGCCTCATATTGCTCATTGTTTAAGGCCACAAAATCCCTAAATCTGCCTGTGATGCACTTTGGAATTGATAAAAAAAATAGTAATATTAATAATGAGTGTTAAACAACAGTATTATTGCTTGGTATTATACAGAATATGCAGTACGTTTCTTATATAAAGCGTATGATTAGTTATTTCATGTTTTGTCACACAGTTTAAAAAATTTTATCAATGCCTTTTTGAAAACGATAAATAAAATAAAAAAGGGCAAACAAATAGCATTTTCACACTGATTTTTCCCACTTTAAATGATATTCTCATGACAACTGTTTGAAAACTCTGGTCCAGACACTTATCTTTATCACGGTTGATGCAAATTAAAAAAAAAACAATTTATTTCCGTTTACGTTTTTTAACGTTTTTAATGAGTTAAGAAGGGTTTTGACTCATTATTTTAAATAATCTAAATATTAACTGTCCGTTAATATGGAGTATGTATATAAACAATGATAATCGGTAGAATTCGAGAAACTAGACTGTTCGGAACTAAAAGTTTTTTTTGATTTAATATTAAATATGTTCAATTAATTTGCTTAAATATAGTCAATAACAAATTAGTATATATGCTAAACGTTTTTCATATTTTTCAGTAAATATTATTAATAAGGTAACAAAATTAAATTTCATATTGGAAAACATTAAAACAGTATTTATTTATAAGTGCCTTAAATATCTAAAGCAAAGAAACAATGTTTTTAAAAAGATTTGTGATAATTAGAGTGTTAATTTTAAAAAGAAAGTAATAATGTAAATGTTTTTCATTCACTTTTCTATTATTTTTTTTTCATTTGTGTTAGAAAAGCGATTAGTAATTTTCTTATTTATTGCAATATTTTCAACAAACATTATTCAGTAATTTTGGGTATCAAAGAGTGCATTTTTATGTATGAAAAAAAAACATAAAATACATAAAAATATTCGTATGAAAATATATATAAATACACCCATCTTTATGTGTATTCACAAAATCTATCGTTAAAATACCAATTAAAAAATTCTTCAAAAAAAATCCCAAGCGAAATCTTTTCTAACGATTGTTTGTGAACATAAGATATACCTTTAGCTCACAAAGAAATTAATTGCTTTCTTAAATTGAAATCTAGTAATAAGAAGGCAGGAAAGCAGTTAAAAATGATGGATATGCATCATCGTTAAGCTACAAAAAGTAGAACAAAAAAGGTCTTCATCTCATCCTTTCACTGACGCTTCTTTAATTTTACAGTACACTAATTGCATACAATATTAATAAGAAATGACTAAAATTCCTTAATTTAATTACTTTTTTCAACACTCCAGATTAAAAAAAACTTAAAATATTCAAATCCTTTTCTCTACTGTTGATTTTTTTTTAAAAGTCTGGTCGCGAGTGACACACTCACCCATAACCCTACGCCAATCACCTCCAATTTAGAGCGAAATTCGTCACACCCGCCTCGTTCTCAATTCATTAGAAAGCACGCATTATAATTAGCTAAAACTTTCGTCACGTCGTTGCTATGGTAATCGTTGTGACGTCTCCCGTGGCAACTACAAACAATCTCACCAAATCGTCTGCGGCGTTGGGGAATTTTTGATAAATGAGACATTTTCGACTTTTGACAATTTGAAACTTAACACTGACTCGAGAGTAGGGAGAGATGGTTTTTATGATTTTCTTTTTTTTCCTCTCTTTTTTTTTTTCCGCCTTCGTTGTTTCGAACTTCAATTATGGTAATAGAGCTGACTTGTTTTACATTTTTTTTTTGTTATGTTTTAGTTATTCTCCGAAGAATGTGTATGTACATATATTTTCTTTTTTAGTTACACATGCATATTTGTATCATTTCAACAATTTGTACAGGAATGAAGTAATTATTTATACTTTTTAAAGGCCAGTGAAAAAATATCTTTCCCGTATTTTCACATAAACGTGATTTTTTTTTTTTTGCCATTTGCAATTCTTTATGATGATAACTTAATTATACAAATATTTTAAAAATGGGCGACACTTTATATTACAACATCCTGCAACAATTTGAGGGTAAAAATAGAATAGATTTCTTAAAAAAACAAAAACAAAAAAAACAACGCTGTTTTATTCTATCTCTGTTCCCGATTTTTTTTCCACAGTTTATAAAAAATAATTCGGAATTTAATGTCATTAACTAAGTATATAATTTGACATATGAAATAACAAACGGGAGTGGTCACCACAAAACTTTCTCGCATACTCTAATAAACTTCCCGTATCAGAAAATGCCTTGCGACATTGTTGTATGCCAAACTGTTGTATGGCATTGGCATACAACAATTACGAAATATTAACTTTTGGACTGAATTTTGGCAAATTATTTGGCGATTAATTGGCGAATTTGGGTTTTAGACTTGTTTTTTCAAACCGATCGAAACAAAACTTTGACACTAAGATGCACTTGTAGTCATAAAGTCCTGTACCAAATTTGATTTATTTAAATCATTATGGGTTTTGAATTATCGCGTTTATATGTGTCTGCAAGTACAGGCCAACAGACAATCAACCCGTTATTAGATTTCGCACAAAAATTTGACAGGTGTCTGCATTATAGATGTTAAATCTGTATACAGAATTTTATCTTGCTCTCTTGGTTTTGCAATTATTGTGTTAATTTTTATTGAAACAACCAAACAGATGAACTTCCTTCGAACAGATTTTACTTAAAATTTGATAGAAAGTTTAGTGTAAATATATTATACCAAGTTTCAATCGTCAAGTTCAAACCGTTTTTGAGTTATTTTTGTCACAGACAGACGGACATTTGTGATAAAGACAAAAATGTGTTTTTCGAACTTAAGAATGTCGAAAACGTGGAGAATCGTCAAAATCTCGAGTTCAAATTTTTTGACGATTACTATAATTTCTTTATACTACATATACGAGAGAGTAAAAAGTGCGATAACGTAAATGGAGCTTGATTTAAGAGATATAATGAAAAGAATAGAGTTGCAAGAAACAGACTTTCATTGACTGTATGACAGCAATGTGTGAAATATTAAGAAAATATTCTTGACAACATTTTGTAAGAGATGTTATAATTCAGTACTCTCAATAACTGGCATTTAACAAACCACAAAACTGTCGGCTTAATATAACTATAACGGATTGCTGAAATTCTTTGAAAACCATAAAACCATTGCTTTCAAAATTGATGATCTATTGAATTTTCCTACCTAAAGTTTTGCTCTTTAGTCATAAAATAGAATACATATAGCTAAAACAGCACACAATATAGTTGAATAGAAGGCAAAGCATCTAAACAATTCAGCAAAAAGGAACAGTTCAGTCTCACTAAAATCTCTTTATATAGTACGGATCCTATAAGTTACGACTATCCAATAAAATGAAATATGCATTTTTATCTTATTAATTGAGGTATTGACATACATAAAAGTCATTTTATTCCAAACTAATATTGCTCCTTACATGTGGAAATTAACTTTTTTTCGTAATTTTCTACCTTAAATTGCTAAATCTTACAGTGATTAGTTTCAATAATATTAATACACTGCGGCGTTACGAAAATGAGACAATTTAAATTAAAACTTTTTTCTTTACATTTTATAGGAATATATTCAGATATTTTTATATATTATTTGTATTTGTACTGATATCAGTATGCTCTGCAGGTTGGAGTACATTGATGGGTTTTTTTTTCATATTTTCTATAGCACAATTCGATCATATCAGATGACAATCCGCCGGAGACCTGGCGTAGGGGTTGCGCGTCCCGGGATGGAGTATTGGTTCGACCATGGTTGTTCTCTACCCAGTGTTCTGTGAGGTGTGTGAAAGAGCCCCCTATAAAAAAATTGTGCATTTTTATATGAGATAGAAGTCAGACTTCTGCCCTCGGGGGCTTTGCCCTCAGAAGCTACTGCACAATCGGCTTCAATCGCTGACAGTTCGTCAGCGGGTTTGTAAAGTGCCATAAGTAACAACAACAGATGGCAATCTTATAATTTGTCTGCCGACGTCAAAGATGACTATTTTTTCCGTTCTAGAAAGATGACGATGCAATTTCAACAATTGACGACGCTGTTTCTTTTGGAAAGAAAGAGGAGCTTCTTTCCAAAAGAGAGCTTCTTTCAAAAAGCTTCTTAATGACTGATTTTTATGCTTAGGTCAATACTGCTATTTTAATTCCTCTTTCTCCTTTATTAAATGTTTTCATCTTTGTTAAGTGTTCATGCTTCTTTAAAGTATCTGTAGCGGATTGGCAACAATAGAACTGAAGAACTCTTTCATTCATTAACTGTTTGACTGTATAATTTTTATTTTCGAATTTTTCATTCTTAACTGTATTATTATTATTTCTACTTCAGCATCAGATTAACTGTAATTGTGACGCAGATCGATTTCACTTTCTGCCGCTTTGCTTGGATGTTATTCTTTTTCTCTGTGGCGTTTTTTGCACTCAATATTAAAATAAGTTAATTCTTCATTGTGAACTACATTTTAAAAAGCTTTAATATGTTTATTATAAATACCAATCTTCATATATCCATATTTCAACTGTACATTTCAAATTTTAAAAGATTTAATCTTAATTCTGAAATTTCAAATAATTTTGGAGTATCTCACTCTAAAACGTATTTCATTCAAAATCATGTGTATGTTTGATTATGATCGAAAAGTAACAATACGGTTTAATTTATCATTGGAAAATATTTTGATTACATGAAACACAAACAACGTGAGACCTAGCAACATCGAAACTTACACATTTTTATAAAAATTTAAATCTGGAAATGGAAGTTTCCACTGATGAAAAAAAATGGTCTAAATTCTCCTAAAACCTATATGTAGGATTTAAAACAATTTAGAGAATACAATCAATCCGACGCAGCTATGCTTTTTATTGACTTGACAACGAAATTCCATCAAAGAAATCTCTTTTAAATCGAATTACATAAAAGTTTGATTGAAAATAAATTAAGTATTTTTCAAATCTGTTCAAGAAAAAAAAAAGAAAAGGAAGAATTGGTAGCTTTTCAGAATGAGATCCATGCTGAGCATTCACTTCAATCACCTTGATAGAAGCAGAGTGATAAATGTTGCCACCATTCGAATCGAATCCGAGAAAAAAAGGAAAAAAATTAACCATTCGGCAAGTAGGCGATGGAAAAGCAGTAGCTGCATTTTCTTTTTTTTTTCACTGAGAGAGAAAGTTACTTTTCTTAGAGTGGCAAAAGCGGAAATTGAAAAGCTAGCCTGTACAGAAGTTTCAAAACTCCACACACCGTTTTGCTAATGAGATCTGGTGGAATCCCTGATAAGTCGCAATAGTTCGATGCAAATTTTCGCCTTTGCCTTCCAAGAAAGGCTCCCACTTTTTCTTCCCTCCGATTTTTATCCTCATATTCTAAGGAGGTCCCTTTTATTTTGCTGCATGCTGAGATTTCAGTTTTAAATGTTTTGCTGCAGGCAACTTACTATTGATTGCTCTAGTTCAAACTCGAGGAACAACAAGCAACGATACATCGGTGTTTCCTTTTTTTGCTTTTAAAAAAATGTCTGTCGGAGATGCTTTTCTTGCTTTAAATTGTTTTTTTGTTTGGGATGGGGAATGGCTGAGTTTTAAAATCCCTGCATTTGTTACTTTTGGATATGAAATACGATGTCTAAGCGTGGAAATAATACCTTGGAGCCCTTGCTTTGAATATTAGCTGTTTTTCACTGGAAAAGAAAGTGAGTTTTGTTGCTATTCTGATGAATTTGTAATAAATTGCGGGTTTTATAAAAGTTACATTTTTTCGGGATTTTGGAAAGGGGACTTTAGGGATGAAAGCAGCAACTGTAATACAGTTTATTGATTTCAGCCGTATACTGAAAGGATAAAAAAACTCAAAAGTAAGTTGGTTGCCATTCTAAAGAATTCACGAATTATGGGGTTGATGCAAATAATTTTTTTCTGAAGATTTTGATTACAAAGTGTGTCCCAAAATTAACTCAACATTTGAAACCACCATTCATGCAGCAACCATATTTAAAAAACCATCTGAACAACTGATAAATTAAGGTTAGTAAAAATGGAGCGTTGCACGAAAGAACTGTTTTCATTTTTGAACAATATTTCAAAAATAATGACAATCTGTAGGTCACAGCTAGGAAATTTATTTGAGAATTGGCCCCCTTGATCATGATATTTAACACCATTGGATTTCTTTTTTATAGGGTTATTTCAAATCAAAGATCTATGCCAAGTAATCCACGGACAAGCGTGCATTGAAGGAAGAAATTCAATACTGCATCATAGAAATTCATCTACATTTATGCAAAATGGTCATAAAAAATTTCGACAAAAGAGTGCGTATGTGTTAGCAAACGTTGTGTTATTCCATACATAACCCTATTCTGTGTACTTTACAATTCTATAAAAATATGACAATTTAAAGAATAAAAAAACTGTGCATTATATTTAATTTAAATTTTGCGTTAACACGTTGTTCTATCATGTAACGCTCTATTTTTACAAACCCTAAATTATCAGTTGTCAAATGTTTTTTTTATAATAGAGTTGCCAATAATTTATTGCAATAATAGTGGCGAACTCAAATATTGGTTTAATTTTGGGACATACTTTATTTCGGACTAAATTATGAAATTGCAGAGTTCAGCCATATAATGGCGAGAAAAATAAATTCGTTATTATTTTTAAGAATTCACGAAATACGGGCTGAATGGAAACTTTTTTTCTCAGGATGTTGAGCATATTTCAGAAATGAATTATGAAGCTGGATTATGAGCGTAGGAAAAGAATGTCAAACATAAGTTTGTTGCTATTTTAATGAGAGCACAAACTATAAGCTTTCAAAAAACCGTATTTTTTCAGCGATTTGATCACATTTCAGAACTAAATTCTTAAATTATAAATTACGGCTACTTAGTGAAACTGAAAAGAAATTGAAAAGTAGGTTTGTTGCTTTTCTTATGAATTTTCAAATTGTGAGTTTAATGAAATTTTTTTCAGAATTTTCAATACATTGTAACACTGTTTTTAAAATTACGGATTTTAGCTGCTTAGCTAAAATATTTAGTTTTACATCGGCAAAAATGCTTAGCATTCTTAAAACATTCGAACGTTGTAAAAATTATTTATGATTAAACTATGTAAATATAATTTATTTAAAAATACAGAGATACAGAACAGAAATAAAGACATTGGTACAAATTTTACATTGCTTATACAAATTTTGTTATTGCAGTACTTATAGAATAAATAAAAGAAAGATTTACAATAGATATTCTTTTGTCAGCCATTATAAATGTTCTATAACGAATTCTACAGAATATGTATAATCGATGAAGTTATCTATTAAACGACAATTAATTACTTAGCTTCCTGTCGTCTTAATACATAAAGTTATAACATCTATCTTAAAACAGCACGTAAGAAATTTCTTTACAATATCAAATATGCAAGAAGTTTTTGCATAAACTTTCCTAACCAAAAGTTGTTATATTTAAAATTTAATATATAAGATAATACATCAGTTCTAAAATATTGCATAAATGAAATAAGAAAAACAATACTTACACCTTATATTCAATATTATTTCTTGTTAGGTTCCTATATGTTCATATTGAATCTGCAAAGAGAAATAAAATATTATCAGTACTCATTAAATTTTCAACCAAATAATAAGAATAAGCCATTAATTATAATTAATAATTGATATATTCGTACAAAAGACACGAAGTTAATTTTACGATGTTAAAAAAAATGTGAAACTGTGCTAGCATTGCATTTTGGAAAGATTTACATGCTTATTTCGGACATTCGCACATTTAACACGTTGACTGCAACATGACTCACATGTGACTCACACCTACTATATTTCATTCCGATATAGCATCTAATTAGATGACCCCTTCTCCAGTAGAGTTAAGAGGTAGTAAAGGAGAAATAACGTATAAATAGATAAATACCAGAATCACATCCGTAAATCATGACAGCTGAAGTATCAAATACATATATTGTCATTAAAGAAGCCGTATTCTAATAGATTTTCATCTTTTTCTCTCAAGACAAAGGGGGAGGGGAGTAGATATTTTTTTATTTATCAACTGTTTTTTAGTATTTTTCCTTAAAATTATTCTTAAAAACTTACCATTAGATTTTAAACTACATGCAGGGAAAAAAAAAACGGTTAAAAAGCGGAAGAATGAATGTTTTCAATTAGTCATCATATAAAAGAAAATATTTCTGAAAACATTACAACAAAACGAATAATCGTAAAAAGAATACAAGAAATTTGACATAAAAAGTTAAAAACAACAAGTTGAATCTCGTAGATCAACCATTTCATTTATAATAACGTTTTCAATAAGCATTTATTGCCAACAAAAGATTAATTTTAGTTGTTCGAAATCAACCCAAACGCCCTCTGTTACTATGACAACGAACTATGAGTTAACAACACTAATTTGGCTTCAACGTTTAAATTGTATTTTTCAAATATTTTTTACATAAATATATTGTACCTCCAAGCACACGTCCCATAAGAAATATTTCAGAAAATCAAAACTGAAATCTATCTTGATATAAAGACAAGTACGAGAATTTGCACGAACTTTTAGCATTTACTTCGCGAAGGCAGAAATGTCATGGTCGAAAAACAGAAACATAACCTCTAAATATTACTGGAGGAAATGAAATATAAAAAGAATAGAAAAAGTTACAAAAAGAACTGACAGTAAGCCAACTTGAGAAAGTCCGCCTGTGTTATTTTTAAACCGGGCCTTTTGACAGTTGCTAAAAAATCCCCACTCATATTCTGTATAAATATCCCCCTTCCTCATATTAATAATATTTTTATACCTGGTAGCTTTTTGATGAAGCTTCAAAACACATTTTGAAGGGTACACAGCGGAGATTAAGATCTATAATTGTTGCCCTCGAACTGGCATCTCGAGCGCAGAGTAGAAAGAGTTGCAGTTGTTTCCGTCTTAGTTCCGTGAAAGAGAAAAATATCGTTTGGCATATGCCAAAATATTATTAAATGGATAATTAGCTCGTCTGACTGAAATTAATTTGAGAGACTCAATAAAAATATTGCAATTGCTTTTAATGAAATGTAAAATTACTAATAAATAATAATGATGAACATAAAAGTTGCTATAATAACAATACATGTTTTGTATCGAGTTTTTGCTAATCTTATTAGTTATATTTTCGAAAATTATATTTTCAAGAAGAAAACTGAAAAAAAAAACATTTTCTATTTTATTCTTGAAAGCGACTGAACCTAAAATGTTTTTTAAATACTCGATATTTTATCATCAACAGCTGAAAAAGTAAAAGAAAAAAAAAATACTCATGTGCAAGAAAAAGTTTTAACTAAAATATATTCCAAGGAACATAATGAATACAATATCAAGCATACCGTAATTTAAAACATTTAACAGTTTTATCATTTTTTACAGCAAAAATTAAAAGAAAACATTGAATTTTTTGAAACATGACTTGACATGAACTGTATGAAAAGAAACATATGAAACAACTCTTTTTATATTTCATTTTGTATTTAAAAACAGTAAGTACTTCAATAAACTGATTTTATTTAACATTTTAATTGCTTCGAGAGTGTATTTGTGTACAAAATTGCTTCTGTTAGCATTGTTATGGACATTGTATAGACGCGTACGAGATTTCGCCCTATTCGGATTATAAACACATTATAATATATTTCTTAGTTTCCCAAAACCGAAAGAATTAATTTAAAAAGCTTTTAAGTTTCCATCTCCCTTTCAAATATTTGGTGAATTATGAATAGTAAGATACGATATAAAGCTTACATCTAAAAATTCAACTAAATTTTTCATTTTTGTTTAAATTTATAAAATTAAAAACATGCTCTGCTTATGCTTTTCATTTCTGCTATCATTAGCATTTGATAGTCGTCTAACATTTGCTTCAAAATATAAACCTTACAAGTGAAGCAAAATTGCATATTTATCTACACAGAGCAATTCATACACATTTGTGCCCGTTAGGAAACTAATATAATTGAGATTAGATTAATATCCCAATTTGAAGCTTTTGTAAAGACATCTGTATTTTGAATCATGGTCTGGTCAAGTGGTTGATAACAAAATTGGTATGTTCCCGAGAATATTTCTGCAATTACAGAATTGGGTTCACAAGTGCATTTCCAGAAAGTGGAAGCAGTCTTGAACTCAAGGATTTAACTAGTGTAGTTACAGATGTATTACTAAACATTCTGATAGATTACTAATTTATTTTGATCTCGATTAGTTAATTTATTAATATCTGCTTACAATATATATATATATATATATAACCTGCCCCTGTCTATGGATCTACTTAATGATTTATGACTTTTTTACTAATTTAATAACTTGACCCGATGGTTAATTAATTTACTTACAATTCGATTCTGAAGAATTTAACTACATCAGATATCAATGATTTATTAGTTACATTTTGGAATGATTTAATCTACCATATTTATAATTTTATTTAATCAAATAATCATATTTTGAAAATAAATAATTTCTAAGTTTTTAAGCTACCCAAAGACTGGTAATTTTGTTAAATAATTTTTTATTTTGCCATTTTTACACTGATAAATAAAAGATTGAATATCATTCACAGTTTCTTTATATTAAATGAACTAAGCATTTTTGATTCTTTTTGAATATCACTCATAGTTTCTTTATATTAAATGAACTAAGGATTTTTGATTCTAATTAGAATACAGTGGATCTTCGTTGGAATCGAATACGATATTCTACCCATTAGGTCGACCCTCAGAGATGATACTATCTACCCATTAGGTCACCAAAATCCTATAAGCGGATAGCAGCGATAAGGTAAACTGTACGTCCAGGCCTGAGTAAAGCTATGAGTAATCCAAGTTGCATCTTCCTCCAATACAAATTTCCTAGACCAGATATTTTTTTATAGATTTTAAATTAATTTCTGCATAAACAGTTTTTAAGATGCAAATATTATAATACATTGAAATAAAAAGGATGCATATCAACAGAGTCGGTTTCCGCATCTCGCAAATGAAAATATTTCAATTTGAAGTAAAAGATTGGGAATTTTACAAAGGTTTTATAAAACAATTTAAAAACCCTTAATATTATCTAATTTCAAATATTTATACCTTCCGCTCTCTGGCGCATGAGTCAATCTGTTTTGTTTTATCAAAAATACGAATTCGAACATAGACGAAAGAGGAGAGGTTTACATTTTATGAAGCATCACATAAAAACACTGTTTCAATGGATACATGAAAATGAATTTATTCTGGCGCAAGATCTTTTTTAAGGATATGATGCACTAAAATCAGGTTCAACTTTGAAGTCTAAATTTTAATCCATAAAATACATGCTATATGTTTGCAGAATGAAAGTAAAATTTTAATTAAAACTTTCATTTAAATTACCGATATTCATTTAAAAACGCGAATAAATTAGCTATCTAAGTAAGAAAATCAAATTAAAATAAGGGAACTTTAGAAAGATAATGTGGTCTGTTAAAAACAGAATTTTAAACTAAAACATAGCAAATAATCATAGGTGCATTTCTTGGAATATAAATAGGTGGATATTTGCCAAACAAATATTTGAGCGTAGGACGTGACGTCATAAAATAAAGCAGAAGTGTTCCGAATTCTAAAACAAAATCAAAATCAGAAGAGAATAAATAAAAGCGTCAACCCCCCCCCCCCCCCAAAAAAAAAAGAATCGTTCTTCATACTTATAGCGAAGCACCTGCCTGCAGTTTAAGATAATTCAAAAGTGATGGGTACAGGATTTTAAAACGAACAACACAAGATTTAAAAGGACTTTATTTGTCAATTCTTCACATCAGTCAAATACTACATAAATTGGATCATATTGGTCTACAAGTGAATTTAAAAACTAAAAAATTCCTGAAAATAATGTTCTAAAATTTAAATATTTGATTTTAATTTGAATCAATTCAACTACATAACTCTAATAAATCAATTGAAAGAACAAAATTAAATGTCTTGATTATATAAAAAAAAGTCTCAAGGTTTAGGGGCCCCTAGGCAAGTGCCTATTTTTTAATTTAACATTCAATCTCTGTACTTGTACAAATAAAGGTTTAATATTAAGTAAATCAGAAGGCAAACACTTTGTGAAACTCTTTTAAACTACAACCACAAAGGAATTGAAATGCTGTGTTTCATTTTCAAGGATCCATTTATTATAATCTTTACATGCTTTCTTCGTATTGCAGACACGGGCAGGAATTACATTTAGCAAAACAACTATTTGGTCCATTCTCGATAGGATCGATACATCTTGAACTAAAATCAGAGGCACAAGGCAAAACACGCAATTAATTCCGGAGATAAATTCGGCAGAAGGGAGCGTGACACCAAACGATTTTTCATGGATGCAGTTGCGCACACGTGCCCTTTTTTCCTCGAAGATGATGGAGGTTATTTCGTGATGAAGATGATCTTGTAAACGGCAGCTTGACAGCACTAGGAATCAACCAGGATTTTTACGACGTATTGGGGAACATTCTGCAAATATATTAGAATACAGAATAGGTTCATCTACAAATGCAGATTCATCTGAAACGTCGAATGCAGATATATATTATTCAGTTTACGTTTCATTTTATTAAGGCTTAAACGTAATGTAGTTCCTTAACTTCTATATATATAATTTCATTGGTTCTGTTTTTAAAAAAATAATTGAACAAGGAAAATTTAATTTCAGATTTAGAGAAGTTTGAATGTAAATTTCGTTTTCACTGTGATTCAAATAATCTGGATTGTATTTACACACTTTATAAAATTAGCATTTTTTTTTTTGCCAAACGATTTTTTGCAAGATATTAAATGCCGTTTGATTTAATTTGCATTTATTTCAATTTATTATTTAAATATATCTGTTAGGATTTTGATTAGTTTCAAATAGATGAGGTTTCAGAATTATAATTTATTGTTTCAGTTTGATAAGATTAAAGATATTTACTTGTTTCTAAGATTAAAGAAATACTTGTTTCTTTGATAAATATAAATTTTTATTAGATATACTTAAATGTTATAAATTTTAAATTACCCCAAATTTATATTAATAGATATTGAATCAAGAGTGGCACAATAAATTCATTTAATAATTTCAATTTTTCACAAATATTTTTAAAAATGTATCAATATGTAGAAAATAGTCTTGAATAGACAAAAGTAAAGGTAGTCTTAAATAGTTGAAAAATAGAAAATAGTCTTTAATTTATAAATCATTTATATAAATTTTAAGATCTTTTATTTTGTTTTCTCAAATTCCCTATCAGATGGCCCCCACTCGTATAGAATAAAAATTAATTGATTAATAATTAAGGTGTGAATTGCAAGCTCCAGCAAAAATTCCAATATGTATTTGTTATAATACGATTCATAAATGTGTAAAATTCTAGCAGTACGCATTTGTATAAGAGTGAAGATAATCTCAATATGTTGAAAAAAAAATAATCGACGATTTGCTTTATGCTGGTACCGAGACTTTCTTCACCTACTGGTACCCTTGATTTTCCGATTGAGACCATCTTTACCTACTGGTACCCCTGATTTTCCGATTGAGACCATCTTTACCTACTGGTACCACTGATTTTTCGATTGAGACCATCTTTACCTACTGGTACCCCTGATTTAACGATTGAGACCATCTTTACCTACTGGTACCCCTGATTTTCCGATTGAGACCATCTTTACCTACGGGTACCTCTAATTTACCGATTGAGACCATCTTTACCTACGGGTACCCCTAATTTAGCGATTGAGACCATCTTTACCTACTGGTACCCCTGATTCACCGATTGAGATCATCTTTATCGATATGAATTCAGTATAGCTGTAGACAGTTAAAAGATTTAAATTAAGATGAATTTGCCCCATTGGTAGATAATGAGAGATCGGATGGAAATTTCAAGAATTATTTTGAAAATGACTGGCTGTAATTTTTAATAATATTTTATTGAAGTTGAGCATGAGAATACAAAAGAGAACCCAAATTATACAGCAACTATTCCAATTAGAGAAGACTTAATTATGTCGCGCCTTCTAACAAATGGAATTTATACTAGACTCAATTATAAGATTAAACTATCTAAAAGTATAAAATCATTCTATGTGTTAGAAGAATGCGAATCTTGTACCTTAAAGAAGGAATATCTCCAATACCAAAAAAAGCAATTATTAACAAATGTGGAAGCCCTTTGATCTGAACCTATTTCTGGCGTTTCTGACATATCAATATAGTATGTGCTGCAAATATATCAAATCTATTGATGACGTAAGTTGCCGACGACAATATTATGTTATTAAACAATATTTTTTGCAAAGTAGTCGATATTTCTCGTCACTACATTCTTACAATAGTGGATTGAAGAATTTTACGGTCTTAAATATTATGCATTGTAAGACCCTTCTTTTAATAAACTGTTCAATTCCGATTTTAAATTTAAAACGCTAATTATTTATTTTAGCTGAATTTGTTATTGTAAGATCTTTGTAAAATTCATATGCTTTTATTTATTTATTATCAGTACACGATATCCACGTTTGTACGCACTGAAACTGATGAGACTTATACCTGTCGAAGTATTAATAGTATTTCAATGTTTTATAATTCAGAGAATTAATATTCTAACTATTATATTTTTTCCGAATTTGACAGCCAGGGTAATAACAAGTTTTTAATTTTCGGCTTATCTGCCACCTCCTCTCTCCTCTCAATCCAGCAGCCCCAGGCAGCAGCCTATTTTTATAATCGGAAATGCACCACTGCTTGTCAACAACTTTGTTGTAGACACGCCTTTATGTCGTAAATTTTTTTTTATTTTTAGGATTTTTATTTTGGTTTTAGATAAGACTAAATTAAAACTTTCTAAATTCCTAGACCAATAACGACTTCTCTTTATTCAATTATTGAAAGGTGTGATAATTCTGTACAATTTTTAAACTCTCCCATCAAAAATTTTTCAACTACCGAAAATGCTTCAGATATTTAGAAAGTTTTCTTTAGTGCATTACTTGAAACAGAAAGATAATTAAGAAGCAATACAAAAGCAAACCATCAATTAAGAAGAAACACAAATTCAAGTATAAAAGATTCTGGCTTTTAAGAAAGTAACAATGACATTTTATAATAGCCTTCTTGAGCTGTTACGACTTTTCTGCTTTATTTTGTGCTTATAAAAAACTAATTCGTATCCTTTATACTATTCATTTTGTTTTTAATGCGGCTTCCGAAACCCCACATCCTTTCATTCAAATGGAAGTAACTCAACAGATTAGAATCAACGACTTTTCTTTATTTGTGTCCAAGAAAGATGGATAATGCATTTGATATCATTCCATTCTTTAGATTTATACTCAATAAAACTAAAAGAAAACCACACATAAAATGAGGGAGGGAAAAAAAAAGCTTTCGAATTGTAGAACCGAAAGCAAGCGATAAGTATTTCAGGAAATGCATCCGTTGGCTGAGAGCCCGCAACTAATGCGTTGTGCGAAAATGCATCGCCAAAGGCAAGCCACTTCTTTGATCTCATTCATTAGGGTTAATAGAATGCATTTGTTTTGTTTAGCTAAAGGATTTTTTTCGCCAAAGCTTATTCGCTATACACTTATTTACATGCTCTGTTTGTTTCTTTGTGTTGCACTTTTTTTCTCCCTGTGTGCGACGTTTGTTTGGCATCCTTTTTATTTTGCATAACATTCCAACATCTGTCAAATTCGAAGGCTTTCAATTCGTATTAGAGTTTCGAATTCCCCTCCCCCCCCTTTTAAACAGGCAAATGTCGGTTTAATTTTTCATCCGGTGCGTCTGGATTTAAAATAAAAATGCATGTAAAATGGTTTAATTACTTATGGTTGAATTTGTCACTAGATAATTTCTTCTATGATTTTAATATACGATATATAAAAAGAAACTTATTTCATTTTAATTTAGTAAAACAGGTGGTTTGAAGATTTTCGGAAGCATTATAGTATTATATAAATTAATTAAAAATAATCATTTATTCAATGTTGCATATTACTAACATAGGTCATTTTTATCTCACAAATTGTTATTTCGCATAATTCGATAGATTGTATAATCTAATGGCGATTTAGCAAGAAAATTTTACATAGTAAAAAAGTTCATAATCTAATATCAGGCGATTTTTTTAAAATTAACCAATTTGAAAAGTTTTTCTTTATAATTGTATATTGTTTGAATATACTAGATACAATCAGAGGATCTCACATCGAGATTTATTCACTTTAGTAGTTGATTGAAATCTTTGTTTCTACAGCTTATAGTTCTTGCTTTGTAAAACTAGCGTATTTCTGGCAAAACTAGTGTAAAAAGATTAACAAATGATAAAAATTAATAATACATTAATCTTAGTAATCAGATACAGACTTTAATTTTAATAAATCATCAATTAAAAAAAAAACTTGAAAAAAAAATTGTTGACATCTATGCGATTTTCTCGGACATTATTTTAAGAGTGAAATATCACTATAATTCAACACCATCTTATTTGGTATACATTCTTTGCTATCTAATCAAGAAACTTTTTAACAAAATAAATGGCTGTTTATATACAACGTTACAATAATTTAAAATTGTTAGAAACAGTAAATTTCGAAAATATATGAAATAAATGAGATCAATTTACCATGCTGCTCTCTTTAAGAAAGTTAATATAAATCCTAAACTAATTTTCATTTTTTTTTAAATGTTTGAAAAAAAAAAAATTCAAACATTAAAGAAATGCATGTAAATACTGTGAGCAGCAAATAAAAATACTTTTCGAAATTGCAAATCATTATCACCATTCTACAAAACAGAATGCATTCAAATCCTATTATTCTTCATCTATTTTTAGTCGGCTAAAAATGCCCCAATAATCGAATCTTCATTGAAAAAAATTAAAATCGGAATTTGGTACATGACCAAAATTCAAGGAGATTTCATCGAAACTTTCCAGAAATATATGAAAAATATACAAATTGTAAAGTTATTTTCTCAATTCATTGGCCTTTGATGAACATAAATGTATTTAATTATTATGCGATTATTGTATATCTTTTTAGTACTACTTACAATGAAAATAATTTTTATATGTGAATTCTTAATATACAAGACGTTTAAAATATTCTTTTAAAATTTTCGTTCTGCCTAACCTAATGGATATATAAACATCGTAATCTTATAGGGAAAAAAATCTAAATAAAATTAAAGTTTAGGAATTAGGTAATGCAAAATTTTTAAAGCGATGCAATGATTTGTTATTATGAAGTAATTATCTTACAAATGAGTGCATTTAAATGTGGCATCACTGATGTCAACAACTGAATTTTAATTAAAAAATATTTTTAATTAATAATATTTTAATTAAATGAAATAACACTTTAAAAAATTCCACTTTCTTTTCATACGAAAAAAAACTTAAGAGTCTATTTCTTAAAGTATTTTCGTCGAAGTTATGTAAAATTTTTTTAATATTTATGCAACTCTAAGAAACAATTTTTATTTTTCCGAATTTATGTATTAACACACATTTTATAACCTTCGAAAAAAAAGCGAATTAAAATTGATTACAGGCGATTTCTATCTAAAGATGTGATTAAACAAATTTCAATTTGCAGACGATATTTAATGCTAACAAATCTGGCATCCTCGGTTTAAGCAGTGCGAAAAATTTTCGGTCGAATAACTTTCAAAAAAGTAAGTTATCAAAACGAAGCTCGTTAGGAAAAGAAAATGATAAAAATGTCGTTTCTAGGAGGTGAAACTGTTCTTTATGAAAGTTGCAATTAGTGCATTAAAATGTTCGTTAATTAAGAACCTGGAATAATTTTGTCACGTTTAAATCTTTTCCACCGTGAACGCTTCACGGCTCAGGACAAGTCATGAAATAATTGAAAACTGAGTAGCGCAAAAGTTGCAGTTTCTTTTTCTGCTCTAAGTTTTTAATATTAAAACTGAAAATGTCTTCATTTAGTTTGTTAATTACATTTTTTAAATATGTCCTAGAGTTTTGCTTTTGTTAATTTTTTTTATGTAACAACCCAAGATTCGAAGAAAAAGATCTCATTTACAACGAAAAATGATATTGTTCTTATATTATTTCATTCTCTTTATCTATATCTATACTTATAATAAAGCGCAAAGTGTGTGTGTGTGTATGTTGGCGCTCTACAGGCCAGATCATTCAACCTACAGCTACCAAATTTGGCACGTGTATACCTTGGAGGCCGGGAATGTGCACCTAGGGGTTATTTTTTCAAATTTTAAAGTAAAATTTTATTTATTTAAAAATTAAGCGAAATTTTTACGTGTTTCAGCTACAACTTCCGAATATATTACCGCACAAAAAAGATATTTACATGAAGTTAAAGATCAAAAATTTATCTTTTAAATGATATTAATGTTTTAATCTTAACATTAAATTTCTATTTTTAATGAATCTTTAAATAAATATTTTAGCTATATTTTTCAATAATTTTTTTTTGTCAAAAATTAAAATTAAAATTAAGCACGTTTCGCATTCATGGGAAAAAAATGGCTTTTTTCAAAGTGTTGCCATCACATTGATTAAAGCTCCAATTAAAAATAAATTAAATCTTTTTGGAAATGAAATCTGCAAAAATATAATTTTCGGTACATCTTTGTAGGAAATGAAACAAATATGAAATATTATTTTTTCTAAAAAATAATTTCAAGAAAAATTATTTTATGATCTTTTACACTCTCTATACAGAGTGTTTATTTAGTCCCGGACCCATTTTGATGTTTAATGACTCGTAAAATAATGAAGATATAAACAAACTTATGGCATTTATTGATGGAATAACTCATTTTTTCCTTTTCAGGTTTGAATATTTTTACTTTTGTAAATATCGTCTGCGCGTGTGGTTAATTTCAGATAATTTCATTTTCCAGTCTAAATATTTGTACTTTTCTAAATATCGTCTGCTTATTAATTGCATTTTTCTCACTTTTTTTTTGGCAACTATTGAAATGTTATGTTTACTTTTGATGTGTTTGTTCTATGTAGTACTTTTGTATGTGATGTTTTATTCGAGCGGATATTAAGGAGAATGCATACACCGCAAGAGAAGGCACAGATTTTATGGTGGTCATAGAGTTAATTTCCAATCAACTAAATCACTGACCTTTAAGAGTTAATTTCCAATCACTGACTGATTTATGAAAATTTGAATATCACTATTCAATAAAAAAAGGATAATTTTAGATTTTCCATCGATCGCTTCAAAGAAAATACGCCGATCAGCGCGTAGGTTTCTCAAGATTAATTGGCCTAAGATTATGAAAATGTTGAGTTTTTCTAAATTTTTAACTTTTAAAACTTCATAAATAAGTCTTAGTTGATCGTGGAAAACAGAAACATTCATTCATTCATTTATTTAAAATTTGGTGTGTCCAGAATATTTCTCAGAATATACCTTACTGCATTAAATTTAGACTTCATAATATTTGAAATATATTTATAGGCAGGAATAAAATATTATTGTTGATTTCATTTCAATCCCTTTGAAAGCAAAACTAAAAACTGAATTTTATGCTGAATCACAGACATTTTTGTTGAATTATTGTTTGAGATATTAAATAAATTATGAAAAATATTTTGTAGTCAACATGAGACTTAAATACCGAGCGATTCTGTTTGCAATACTCACATTCAATAATAATAATAATAATTAACAAATAACAATAAAGATAAAATTAAAAATTAAAATAAATTAAAATAATATAAAATAATAAAATAAAATAAAATAAAAATAGATATTAAAAAATATCTTAATATTAATTGCAATTTCATCATTTACATTTTAAATTAAAGTTGACGTTTTGCCGGAAATGACGACAAATTAGGAAAATATATATAGTAAATTGAACGAAACGATCTAAACAGTATAAGTTTGGTATGACTATCAAAATTTGAAGATTAAAAATGTTTTGTTTGAGAATCTATTAAGAGACCAGTTACTTAAAATATTTAATTGAAAATTGTAGCGAGCGGTAATACTGGCGAACCGGCTGGTCGCCAAAGGCGGCTAGTAATTAAATAAAGCAAAATGTTTTGAGGAAAAAAAACACTAAATTTTAGCAATTCTTAAATATATTTGTCAAAAAATATAAAAATCCATTTAAAAAAATCTGCATTGTGATTTATCTAACATTAAAAATAAATATTTTTTTTTATATATCTGCTAAAGCAGATGAATGCCGAATTAACTATAATAAATTGACAAAATATAAAATAAATACAGTAAGAAAATCGAATTATAAATTCTAATGAACGATTAAATAAACGAGAATATGCTTTGGGGAATTAATAATTAATACCTGAAAAAATTCAATAAAGGAATCAAAGAACTGAGAATGTCATCATTACAAGGAAAAGAAAATTTGGAATAATTTCACAAACTTTTAGAGCAATAACTTTAAATCCATGTAATTGTATTAGCTGACAGCAAGAAATCTAGAAGAATAAGAATTTTCTACCGAAAGCTTTAAAAATTGGTTAACATACAAGAGCGTTCAAACGGTAATGTTACCTTATTTAAGCAAAATAATCTATGCTGTGTAGAATTCATTAAAGTAATAACATTCAAAATATAAGAATGGATTCTACTTTGGATGAAAATTATATTAAATTAATTATTCCAATTTATTGTAAATATTTAACACTAAATATTCTGTAATTATAATTTATTTTTTGTGTGTATTTGTTTAATACTATAATATAGCAGCATTTTTTTTAAATCTGTCAACAGCTTCGTGAATTTTCCTCTGTATTCATCTATTTTTACTGGTACAATGGTTTCATTTACTCTAAAACTGGTTATAATATTTAGAGTAAATAAAAACATGTTAATATGAAAACCATTTTTAATAAATAAGAACGTTGAATATTTCATTTACTTAAATTAATCATTTATTAATGAAAATGAAATGTTAATAAAGGATTTATCCTTTTTATTTACACTGAAACAGTAGCGCAGTTAAACATGTGGCGTAAATCAATGCGAAAATTAAATCAAACTTATGTGAATATTATTCATAAATATAGATGCATTGTTTTTATTTATTCTGTGAATTCAACGTAAATAAAAAAAAGTTTAATCCTCTTTTATTCATCTCAGGATTCCGAGATTGTTTTGAGACGATTGTATCTCGCTAAGGGATGGTACGCAGAAAGATTAATAGTTATTACACATTCAATTCCGCAATAAATTCGCCCTACTGCTAAATATAAACATCTCCTCTTATCATAAATCCTCTCATCGTTTTTATCGAATTAAACACTTCCTGATGCATGCGTAAGAGCGTGGAGGATTTCCGAATCCGAGAACGAATAATGTTTATATATATACTTTACAAAAATAAAGATTTTTGCGTTTCTGTTTGCATTGAAACGGTAACGTAAAGACAAACGTAATGTAAATTAATATATATATCTAGTGTAAATTAAACATAAAATATATGTAAATTAATTTTGAATCATGTACTATGTTTTTTATTTGTTGTTGCAATCTGACAGTAAATAAAAATGCTCTTACACATATTGATTTCCGTAAATTAAACGATTCAGAATGTTTATACATTAAGACATCGTCGTAAATAAAAATAGTGAGCACTGTGGAATTGTAAAAGGTGACTAGAAGCTTTATTTTTAAGTCAACATTTCGCAATCATGAAATTTTCAATGTGCCACTCTAGCAACTTTGTAAAGATTCTCTATTTTGCTTTCACACGATAGTTAATTTGCCGCATGCATAAAATACATTCTACGTTTCAAAGACTTAAAAAATCCAATTAATGTTTTACAGTTAAATATGAATACAAATGCACCATGTTCATTGAAAACAAGAACACGAGCGTATATATGTAAAACTTTAACTAAAGTTCATTGAAAATTGCTTTTCCCCTCTTCGGGAAAAAACTCCACTTTATAGAAAACAAGACCACCCATCCTTTTATCCGCTCTACCCAGATATTGAAACAGTTGAAAACAGATTCCGGCCGATCCTAAATCCAATCTATGAAAACAGCGAAATCCACAAAAAACAATTCGCTTTTTCTAAAAGTAGGGCTAGCCATTGTTTCTTTTGCAAAAACACAATGCTTGGCGTTCCTTTCTTTCTTTCCCCCCTCCGCCTCCTTTCAGCTTTGTTTCATTTGACTTTAAAATGCACTTTGTTCTAGAAGATAACGAGTTTCGTTTTGCATACGAGGAAATGCATTCTTCACTTTCAATTACTATTTTAGAAGAATATTTCGAGGAAAATTTTTCAGGTTTATTGAAGCAGAGAAAGCCTATCAGATTCGTAATTGCTTTGCCTGATCAGGTGTGGGATGGAAATATCTTATTATGATTTGCCATCAACAAATAAATAAAAATGTAAAATATATTAAAAAGTTCTGTGTGATAACTTAAGTCTTTAATTTTCACATAAGAAACTGCAAACCATAAAATTAAAGGAATATTCATGAAACTTATAAATTAAATATTTCTGGATTAAAAATTATTAAAATGAAGTACAATGTATTTAGAGTGCGCCAAAGCTGCTACATTCATAACACAAATTAATATAATCAAATTAGCAATAAATATTACGTTTAATTTGCAAACAAAATGAATACAATGGAATAAAAAAGAAAGCCTGCGTTCAGCCTGAAGACATGATAAAGGCTCAGGGATTCATTTAATTTGATTCAAAGAGTGAAGCTTTTGTCACGAGGCTTAAAAAGATACAATTTGAATCGTCAACAAAAGGATGAAAGTGACTTGCTATCCAACAATGTTCTTCATACCACACCAATGGGTGAATATCTATTTCATGTATACTAAACCTGACTATATGCGGACTTCCAGTAAACAATGGATTCGAATCGCAGTCAAACGAATAAAAAAGTTGAAACTTCCAGTATTACGCTATTAATCTGCAAAATATTGGCCAGGGTTTCAAATCAATGATTTTTCTGCAAGGGATTTGACTTTCGTGACCCGAAAATCCCCCAAAATTGAAGTTTTTGAAGACAAGAATTAATATCAATAAAACATTGACATAAAAATGATACAATAATAAACAATGTATTAGTTAAAAATTCAAATCCAAGCAAAACCACAATAAAGACAAATATCAAACTATGAAACCAAAAAGCATCAATAAGATATAAAAGCAAAGAACATACCAGTTAAAAGTAAATGCACAAAAAAAGTTTTAAGAAGAAAACTAAATTTACTATTGCAGAAAATCAAACTAGTCTATATTCAACTTTCCCGCGCTTAAAGCTGAAAACGCCTACACGCTTGGTGCCCGGTCGTCATATGACAAAAACTGAGCAATTTCCGCGCCATCTATAATTTGTGATTTTCGAGTCACGAGGTGTCAATACTTGAATGAAATCAGACCCGACACTGAAAAAGTCCCTGTTAATTCTTGCCTGGTGAATTCAAATCCTTGATAAAATCTTCAAGTAGGATTCATTTTTTTTTTCAATTTAAATAACGTATATTTCTATTACGGTTAATTTTCACGCTAAAGTTACTTTTTTTCATAATGTTAGAGGATTATTGTTCTCAAATTATAAAATATTGACGATTAATATTATTATTAAATGTAACTGATTTAATTTAGACATATTCCTGGGACATCCACCCACTTTATTAACTGAATAAAAGCATCCAAGATCTGTTATTTTTGGTAGAATAGTGCTCATTGCTGACTGGTTTCTTGGACTTGAATCCATTGGATTTATTCATTAGAGGGCACTCAATGTTTGTGAATTCTCAGTCGTGAATCTCTTCCATTAAACTGCCTGAAGAAGAATCTTTTAACTTGAATTAGAGGACAATCAATATTTATTAGATTTGCGTTGATTAAGACATTGCAAAGTAAGAAAAAATGTAGTTCATTTTGCCATTTTTTTTTTGTAATATTTAGGAAGCGCCCTATATTTTAAAAATATATATACATAACCGATGATAAATCAGTTTTTCCCTTTCTTGATTCGATTCGACAATGGCTATCTTTTAACTTTAAATGAGCAATTCTTGTATATATAAAAAATTATTTCGCGTATATCGGAAACGGCTCTAAAACTATTTGTATCAAATTTTATATTTACATAAGGTTTTGCTTTTTAAGTTTATCTATATAGGTTTCTTTCTTGGAAAAAGGCAATTTTACACAAATATTTTTCTATTGACATATGGTTATACATGAGCTGTATAAGCGTGTCAGAGATGGAGTAGTGGTTAGGGTTTAAGATTACCATGTATTTTTCTTGTGTTCGTTTGCAGTTAATTCCATGTTTGCAGTTAAATCAGATTTCGCTTATAACTTTAAAACAGCCATAGTATAGGATTTAAAAAAACTGTTGAGTGAAGTTTGGTCTCCTAGGTAATATACTTCAGAAGCATCGCCAAAACGGATGAGTTATTCTTAAACAAAAATTTGGCATATATGAAAGACACATTTCTCAGAACAGTTGCGATCAAAATATTATCATATTAGATCAAAATTAGCATATACGTGATTATACATCTAGAGAATTTCTAATTGTCAAAATATAGGTCCAATTTTCACGCGAAGCATATCACTAAAATCGTTATTTAATGCAACAAAGTTACATATTTAGCAAAATAACTGTCACGTTTCTTACTGATGTTTTTAAAAACTGGCGACATATTTTTTTTTTCATTTTTAATGCGAATTTAAGCTTCATGTTCCATACGAAACAAAATCGTAATTCTGTGCCATTTTTTCCCTCCTGTCGAAGCCTAGACATGAATAATGGAGTTATTTCTGTTTTAAGAATGTTCTCGCGTGAGAAGAGATTTCGTCGAATTTCGTTTGGAATATAGGAAGGGAGGACAGGACAGACGATTTTCTCTTTGCAAGGCAACCGCGGAGGAGGTTGTTTCATTCTTATTTTTTTATTCGAAAAACTATTTTCTATGCTATCTTAGGTATTCGAAAATAATGGGGGTTTAATGGTGTTCTACGCTGTCATGTGTTACTTTTGATTCAGCCTACGAATAGGAAGGTGGATAAATGTAAAAGAACAGCCTGTCACAATGTGCATTAAGAATAAAAAATCGAACTTATATGGAAATTAAAAAAATATTTTTTGCATCTTACGTTGTTCGTGCCACATGTGATAGCCTGTTTTTTCCCATTTAATTCAGTAAGCTCGGTTTTATTTTTCAGGTATTTGGAAATTTTTCGTAAAAAACGATGATATATCTAATTTTATTGAATATCTTTATAATTTGTTAATTTTATTAACTAAATATATTTTTCTTTTCCTTTCATCAGAAGGTGCTGCTTTCACAGATGTTCCAAACTTGTATAAATCCGGAGATTCTTAATGGTATGGAGATGAAATCTCTGATTCATAGTTCCAATCACAACTTTTTTTGTATCTAGCAACTGTAGATATACAAAATACACCAATACTTTATAATTTCCGGCATTTTTGAAAGTCTTAAAATAGAATCACGAACTCTTAATTCAACTGATTACTGTTGCTTAACTCGTTATTGTAGACTTACAAAGCGTGTTAATCCTTTCATATTCACAGAAATCTACAGTATATTTACAAAATATGCTAATCTTTTATAATCTCATATATTTTATGACCTAGTGGTGGAGTCTTGGAGCTTAATTCAAATAACCATTGCTTTTCATCTAACTGCTGCAAATATACAAAGAAGGCAAATCTTTTACTGATTCATAGATTCTTGATGGTTTGATAGTGGAAGTTTCAAATTTTTAACTCGGTTGGCAGTGGTTCGAATCCACTGTCCACTTAAAGTACGAGTAGAGTCAGGTTTAATATACGTGAAACGGATATCCGCTCCCTGTTTAAATTACAATAATTATTCCTAAATTTAGATATTCTCATGAGTGAGGAACATGACTTTTAAAGACAATGTAATCGTAAAAATTCATTTCTTTTTAAAAACATTATCGTCTCAAGAAGCAAATGATTTAATGATATTTATTAAGAAAACATTTAATTAATCACTGAATTCAACAATGAATGAATTAATTATGATAATCAAAAATTTTCACTTGAAAAATTTGTTGAAATTTCTTTGTGAACAGGGTAACATAAAAACAAGTAAATCAAGGTGGGTGAAAATTAGTATGCTGTATTTACAGTAAAATTATAAACCACTGCCAAATTTTGATTGAAATCTGTAAGCGAATGGCCGCCTGCCTGTTGGTCCGTTTATATGAATGCAAAAAATTATTCAAAGATGTCAAAAATGAGACGAATGAAATTTAGCAAATGGTCACAAAAAATTTTAAATCGCAAACATGTCTTAGTCAACAACTCAAAAAGTGTGATTACATGCATAAATTTAATCTGCCATTTGTCCTTATCAGCCAAGTTAGAATTGAATTAAATTTGGTATCTAATATGTCGAAGGAAAGTTAACCAAACTTCATTTTATTCTATATACTAAGGAGCATGAAATACACCATAATGTGTTAGTATTGAAGAATATAGCAATCTTGCTGAATTCTAAACATTATTCCTACTTACATTCCAAAAACAATAATCTGTAGTTAACCACAGCAAATGATACAGTAAAATACATATTTATTCCTTTTATTTAACTTGCAATGTAAAAGATTTGAATGACAATGTTCTTCTATGAATATCCTTTAAAAGGACAAGACCATAGTTGTAAGATTATTTATGATTTTACATTTGTCAGAAGGCTAAACCCTCTTTCATAGTGGCCGCTCTTGCAGTCGTTGGAACCTTCCACTGCAGGGGGTGGCGTGTTGCCATGAGATAAAGTGTCCCTACTCCATTTATGAAAAAAGGCACGCTCCCTCACAGCGTAGATATGTATATATAAAAGAATTTCAGAGGGTGTCTGCCTCGGATAAGTCAGCCCAACCATTATTTCTTTTTCCGGTGCAAAGTTTAACGTTTGAGCGAACCGCTTTTGTATTTTCTATTCAAAGTTACCTTCAGACGTTGTTTGAGATGCCTCAGCTTCTTTTGACTATAGTAAGAAATGCTTCGATGGTCAGTCAAGAAGTTGGGGATTCTTCGTTACACTTATGTATAAACAGCAGTTCTTCGGGAATTGACCATTTTCGAAAACATTTGGAAATATTCCTATATTTGTGACTTCAATGATGTTGTCTGGTCTGCTTCAATAAACTGTTAAAAGGTTAAAAAATTTTCATTATTCGTTTTTAACAAGAGGAGGACAAGAATGCATAGATGCCACACATTCTAGAGATGCGGGGAAATAATGAATATACACTGTGCCAAGGTGGCGTTGTTAAATTCTTACCACTTTCTTTTATAATATAAATCTGATATTATTATGGAGTTCAGTTTAGTTAAAATGAAGTTATTTGAAAGCAGCATTAGGGATACTTTGGGTGAGATCATTCTGGTTTAGAGGCAAGATACAGAAATTTCAAAACAGCTATTCATATACCAAATATAGTTGATCTTATTTATATTACTAACGGATATAAAAAAGTATTATTTTCAAATGAGCTAATTAAAATATATTTTTTAAATTTTGTAATAAAGAATTCTTTTGATACTTCTTGTAATTTTACAGCGTTCTGATGTTCTTCTATTCTTTTATTTTTCAAGAGATAGAGAAGTTTTCATTGTTTTTTTAACAGTGCACATTCATCTATATCTATACTTATAATAAAGCTCAATGTGTGTGTGTGTTGGCGCTCTACAGGTCAGATCATTCAACCTACAGCTACCAAATTTGGAACGTGTATACCTTGGAGGCCGGGAATGTGCACCTGGGGGTTATTTTTTCGAATTTTTAACTAGAATTTTATTTATTTAAAAATTAAGCAAAATTTTGACGTGTTTCTACTATAACTTCCGAAACTATTACCGCACAAAAAATATTTTTACATGAAGTTAAAGATCAAAAATTTATCTTTTAAATGATACTAATGTTTTAATCTTAACATTAAATTTCTATTTTTAATGAATTTTTAAATAAATATTTTAACTATGTTTTTCAATAATTTTTTTCGTAAAAAATAAAAATAAAATTAAGCACGTTTCGCATTCATGGGAAAATATTAGCTTTTTTCAAAGTGTTGCCATCACATTGATTAAAGCTCCAATTAAAAATAAATTAAATCTTTTTGGAAATGAAATCTGCAAAAATATAATTTTCGGCACGTGTTTGTAGGAAATGAAACAATTATGAAATATTATTTTTTCTAAAAAATAAATTCAAGAAAAATTATTTTATAATCTTTAGCACTCTCTATACAGGGTGTGTATTTAGTCCCGGGCCGTTTTGATGTTTAATGACTCATAAAATAATGAAGATATAAACAAACTTATGGCATTTATTGATGGAATAACTCATATATTTTCCTTTTCAGGTTTGAATATTTTTACTTTTGTAAATATCGTCTGCGCGTGTGATTAATTTCAGATAATTTCATTTTCAGTGCTACAGTAAGAAGGCCGAATGACATGATGACGTAACAGTGCATATTATGCAATTTGCAATTTTAAAGGAAAAGCAGAGCTTTTCCTTTAAAATTGCACTGGGTATCAATAATAATTTTACAACTATATATAAAATTCTTATATTAAAATTCTTATGGATATTTTACTTTAAATTAACGCAAATTGTCCCGTAGATACAAATCAATTAATAATCGAGCATTCTGTTGTAATTGATTTCTCCAGTTGTACAACTTTTGTTTCTTATTTTTGGCTTTTTGTTATCTTTTACATTACATTTGATAACTATAATCTCATATTCGTATATGGGCTTATCCTAAGTTGGATATATGGGTATGTGAGGTAGCAATTCTTTAATTCAATCTCCTGGAATGATATAAAATTGTTTGTACATTAATTATTTGACATATTCTCAAAATTGCTCATATAACATAGGGAACAATCATAATAGCATAAGAGAGTTCCATTAGAATAATTTTCCCGATATAACTTATACAAAAATATAGACCTTGGTGTATAATTCATAGGTATAATAGAATGATATAGCAGTCTTTACATTTCTTTTTTTTCTAAATTTTTGTCTTTAGTAGAGAAGTTTTTCTTAACTTTTAGCAATCTGAAACTTTCCTACCTGATTTTTCCACCTGCATTCTAAATATTTTAAGCTATTCTAGAATAAGATTCTCATGAAAAGGCGAACTACGATAGGATATCCCAAATAACATAACCTTTAAAACTTTATATAAAAAATAGACTTCCTTGTACTTAAACTTTCACGAAGTATTTCTCCTGAGACCAGAATGCCCGAGAAAGATAACCGAAAGGATGTGAGAAAATATTTAAAACCAATCTACAATATTTATACATAACTGACAGTTTGCCTGATTCAACATTCCATAAGACTTCCAAACATTCTGGGAAGCGTTCTCTCTCTCTCGGTACCGGAGTTCGTTTGTATGCGTTTTTGAAAAGAATTTCTCCCCGTAACTGCAACTTTAACCGTAGTAGTAGTAAAACTTCTAACTAAACCCCTTTTGAAATCTAGACGGAAGATCTTCGCATCTGGTATGTATTTATGCATGACTGGAATGTGTCGGGCCGAGTTGAGATGAAAGGATGCTGATTCAAAAGCCCCAGCGAGGAAGTCAGAGTTTCGATTTTCTCTTGTAACTAGAGCATGAAAATTAAAAACTTTTCATTGGTCCGTTTTATTCCTTTCGCAGAAAAGAGGAAGGGGAGATAAGGTGAAATAGACTTTCCGTGTCTGTAATTTTAACTAATATATGCATGGAGGTTTGAAGCTCTGTATTGATTCTCTCGTGTTCTTTCATCATCCAGAACTAAATTTCAGAAGAGCACGTTGAAACATTTTAAAACGTCATAACTGTCACGAAGAATAAGGAGCATTCTGCAAAAGATGGGCATTAGCCATTTCGAAGAATTCTGCATCAGGTTTGAAGGAACTCATTTCTTCTTAATGGCACTCTATATATCACCCGAAACCCTGCAGCTTAAAAGACGTGTGAAATCTAATGAATTTTATGTTTTAGCCTCTTCACAGTCAAAATCACATCAATATTATATTTTTTATAACAGACACTGTTGGGTTAAAAGAACAAAAGAAAGAATATATTAAATAATAAAATTGCATTCATAGATCTGGCCAGAATTCACACAACATAAAGAAAAAATCCAGCGTTCATCTGCTGTTTTCACCTTTGGGGTTGCTGATTCGAATTAAAAGTGATTACAAGAAAAGGACAGTTCCCTCCTTAACAATACGAACAAGAGTATCTTGGAATACTATATATTCACTGAATACAGGGTGTTCGTTCTAAGCTTTTCCCTGTAGCTAATTTCTAAACTATATCAAATTATAAAATTGCATTTATTGAGCTGGCCAGAACACACACCATTCATAAAGAAAATCTAGCTTTCATCTAGTGTTCTCATCCGAGGAATTATTTATTCGTATTGATTAGGGTTTATCAGAAATGGATAATGCCAACCTTGGCAATGCGAACAAGATTACCTTGGAATACAGTAGAGGCATTCTATACAGGGTGTCCATTCTAAGTTTCGAAGACAGCTATTTTTTAAACGACAAAAATAGACATTACTTCCATCTAAAAAATTTTTTCAATGACTTTAACAATGATATCCTATGCTTTTTGGTCAAAATTTGCATTGCTAAAAAAGTTAAGATCTGATTTTTTATATAATTTGCCTCTCTGATAGTCAGTAAGATACGTTAACAAATTTACATTTTTAATTAAGAAAGAATTGCTCATATTCAAAGACAAAAGCTGACAGAGTTATTGAACTATAAATTTGATTACTTTAAGCCAATCAACTACTAGTTTGAGCACGCTTGGTTAGTTGATTGGAGATCATCGTCGAGATGACCATTATATGATCATTGTTACGGAAAATCACAATAATCGACAGTTATTCTTTGAAAAGAGTCGAAAGTCATCAACAATCATGTTAAAAATATGTACAAATAGGCAGAATATATATCAGTAGGATTGTTTTAGCCACGGCAGCCAAAGAAAGCCACTGCTTGATTCTTCGAAAAACTTATGTCCTTTTTTGTCACAAGATTGATTAAAATTTGAACTTCAACCAACAGCAGGATAATTAAGATATGTAAAACAATTAAATGATTGAAATTATGACAGAAATCGCAACTCAAGCATCATCATAAGATGATACGACTTTTCTTACCATATATATATGCATTGCACTTTCAAAGCAGAAATATGATTTTCAAAGTTGAGTAAAATGAAAAAAGGGCTAATAAAGGTAACTTCTCTAATTAATACCAAGATTTAAAGAAATAAGAACGAATTCTATCAATTAACCTTTCATTACTTGGTAATTTATAGGTATGAAAAATAATTATTGCTATTGATGTTCTAGGTATTATAATTTTAAGTGATTGGCAGATATTACAAATATATTTATTGATAAAATAAAGCCAAGGTTTGGGATTTCAAAGTTCAACCAAACATACTACAATTAAATGGTGTAATTATGCGAATGACATTAAATAATGATTTGTGCTTCAAAATGATCAAATTTTAAAGTATGTCCATACTCCTAAATTTAAATACGATATAAATTGTTGAGAAAATCTTGTCTTGTGATATTTAACATGATGTTAAGATTGAGGCAACATGGAAGAAAATAGCTTCACAGAAGGAAAAAGCTCCTTACCAAATAGAATTACCCCTCGGGGGGCACATCGAAATGAGAATGAAATGCTTCGGGCATGGTGGGTGGATCTCGCCACCCTGGAGGGAACACTAATAGGTGGGGGATCTGACTCCCCCCATCGATGACGGGACGTACTTCCTTCGGGAAAGGTTGTACCGTGGCCGGTGAAGGCCTTTAGGACTCAACCACAGTTCCCGTCAATTGTTGTTACGACGGTCCGGTCATTCAGTGTTATGGTCCGTGTGCTTTCGGGTGGGTCGGAGAGTTAGATGGTTGATTACCAAATAGAATTTGATAAAAATACAAAGTACTATGAAAAGTTCTAAAATATTCTTTTCCAAATTTAATTTAACAAATCGACGATAAAACTGTTTAAGTGAAACGGCAACTTGTAAGTAAATTAGCATTTTTTAATAATATATAATTAAGAAATATTTTTTTAAATTTTATTATTATATTTAAAAATACATCTAATAATCTTTGTAACGATAATAAAGATTTTTTTTTCCATTTAGTATGACAAGGTTTCTACCTTGTATGTGGTCCTTCAAGTGATTAGGATTGCATACTTTAAACTCAATTATAAAAGGAATAACAATTGAAAAATGATGCAGCATGCTAATTATTCATACCATATGATAATTATGAAAAAGTAATTACCATATGGAATCATAACATAAGTTTATTACAACACAGAAATACATCACAGTGCTTATATCACAGATTTTTTTGTAAAAAGATAAAATTCAAAATAAGCTGCCCCAAAAATAGATGAACAATGAAAAGAATCGCTTTTCTTTTCACTATATCAAATAATTTGCATATTATGCGTTATGTATATGCGACGTAACAGCATCGAAATATGAAATCACTGCTCGTTCTTCAATTCTGCAAAATGTCTCTTAATGTTCCATTCTCTGCTGCTCATTTAGCTAAAATTTGGCATTTAAAAGCTCAAAATGTTAAAAGTTTCTGATACCGCTAAATAAATAAAGCGTAGCAGATCTGGAATGTATGAAATTTTATCGAAAGGTGAGAATAAGATTGCAAAGTGGCATTTCGAGAGATGCGTATGCCCAACGTCGTCAGTTTTCTATTATTCAGGAATAAAAGCAAAATGTAGAGCAAAGTTAGTTCTTTTTACAGTCACATTTTCTCCCAATCCTAGTTTTATTAGGCCTGATAGGATTTTCCTATATAATTCAAGCAACCAAAATTTGAATACAAAATGTTAGAAAAGTCCATATATTTTCAGAACAACCTATGTTTATTCTTATTTATTATACAAATTCTGTCAAAGTTATAATGTATTTCTTTATTGTAATAATGCTTTCATTCCATATGCTTATTTCTTTTTTTGTGATTATTCCTTCCTTTTTTGAACGGTTATTTGAATAAATCGCTTGTCCATATACTTTTGAGACGCACTGTATAAGAACAGATTTTAACCATTTTTCATAAGAAGAACAGATTCTAACCCTTTTTTATAAGAAGAACAGATTCTAACTATTTTTCAAAAGAAGAACAAATTCTAACTATTCTTCAAAAGAAGAACAGATTCTAACTATTTTTCAAAAGAAGAGAAAAATCTTATCATTTTTCATAAGAACAGATTCTAACCATTTTTCAAAAGAAGAACAGATTCTAACCATTTTTCAAAAGAAGAACAGATTCTAACTATTTTTCAAAAGAAGAGCAAAATCTTATCATTTTTCATAAGAACAGATTCTAACCATTTTTCATAAGAAGATTGGTTACAATCGATTCACTGACTAGTAATCTTAAGTGAATATATTAGCCATTAATTGATTTTTAATTAAAACAAATAAGAACGACTGTCAGTATTAATAATAATCACCATCAAAATAGTAGAAGATTTACAATAAAATTAATTCCAAAAAAGGAATACATGTATTTTAAGATAATCAGTTCGTGGATTACCTTTGAATTACTAATTAATATTTCCTACGCAATTTTGAATTATTTATTATTTAGAGTGGATATATTTTTACATTTTATTTAAATTATACTGCAGATTCGTTAAACTGGATTCTCATTTACTAAGAAACATTGGTTTTCTGAGAAAATTATGCATTTTTACATTCATTTCATTCCTTAAATGCTTAAGAGGATTAGTTTGGATTCAATTTAAATGCCGTTTTCCTTCATTTTGCATTTCGTTATTTCTCGCATCATTAAAACAGCTATAGAAAAACTGGAATGCTCTACGATTTTGAGATTTTAATCTGGCATCTTTTTCGATTTATTACGAAAATTGCATTCGTTATTTTAATTACAGCATTAGCAATCCATTTGAGGATTAGCTAGCACTGTGCTTTCATAAGAATCAGTTAGTCTTTCCACAAAATAAAAAAAGAACACAGAGAATTAATTTATTCCATTAAACGCAGCCCAAAATAGAGCTTTGTTAAACAAACTAGATTGATTTTATTCAATACATTCCAGTAACTACAGATGCAAATGCAACTTAGTTTGAACATTTCGAACCGTGTTTCCATTTTTATCGAAGTACATTTATTAGATTTGTTTACACTGATGAATTCTCGAAACAATGTATCGAATTGGAAGACTGATAAACAATAATAAAAAAATAACCATTTTCAACACTGAACGCATGCAGCTGCAGATAAGGACAGAAAAGTTAAATATGTGATAGTATAATAAAATAGCACTTAAAATATTTGCGAACTAAGTAATTTGTAAAGCTTAATGCATTTTAATTTGTTGTTCAATAAGATGAATGACGGCGTTTTATTTGTTTTAATTATAGTTCGAAGCTGTTTTCGAAACGACATTTTGAAGCGGGTCATATAAAAATTTCAGCATGATTCTGTGGTTTAATAAAAAAATGCTACTTCTAATCTTTTAAGAAAATATTCTTTGTATAAAAATATTATCTAATCTTAATATAAATGAAAGTCATTAGGGTTGTATATGCGTATATATACATTTGTATGTATGTATATGAATTCCATATCTACTCTTATACAGCTGGTCCGAATTCAACCAAGTTTTACATACTAAAAATACTTTCAAATTTCAAGCGATTTTTTTTACTTTGATCTATTATACCACTATTTTTTATTATATTTCTTTTACTTTAAGAGTCTTTTCATAATTCTTTTATTGGTTTTAAAGTAGCGATTCGACTATTCTTGAAACTAGGTTTGAGTCCATCGCTCAAACGAAATCAACCTTCTGGCATTTGTGAACAAAATTTGCTGTGCAGTTATAAGAAATATGGAGAAAGTATTTTTCAATAGTTTTTTTTTAATTGTATGGTTTATTTGATATTTGAATTGAAAACAGACGATAAAAGAATTTTTGTATATTATAATATTTCATACAAAAGTAGTTATTAAGTTAAAAATATTTTACGTCAACTGATTTCAATCCCTAACAATGTTGGACGTATCAATTAGTAATCAATATTATAAACTATATTTTAAAAAGAAATTTATATTTAGAAATAATTATGCTTCAAGAAATTATTTTTTCACGCCAATTATCCACATTTCTGGAACGTTGCGATAATATGCCAAAGATTTAGTTTTGAGCTAGCTGTTGTTTCATTCCCCTGCTGTTTGTATTTTTAATTCTATTTTTTTGTTTTTGTTTTATCACAACTTTTTAACATTCTGGTATACGTAGTGTAAAGTAAATAAATTAAACGTCAAAAAATTAGAACTTGAGATTTTGTCGAATCTCCTCGTTTTAGATCTGCTTGGGTTCGAAAAACCCATTTTTGGAAAGTGATATCGCTGACTCTCCGACACGCCCGAAGGAAGCACACAGATAAAGAATACTGAATGACCGAACCGCCAGCAACAGCAACATTGGTGGGAACTGCGGTTGAGTCCTAAGGACCATCACCGGCCACGGTACAACCCTTCCCGAAAGATGTACGTCCCTTCATCGATGGGAGGAGCCAGATCTCCCACCTTTTATGTACCCACCAGGGTGGGGAGATCCAATCACTATACCGGAAGCATCTCATCCTCATTTCAAAGTGCCCCCCGGGTGTTCCCATTTTTGGGAAAATGTCCTTCCGTCTGTCTGTTTGCGACAAAGATAACTTACACTGACAAAGATATTACTTTGATCTAAACGGATGAAATTTGGTATAGGTCTGCATAGCAATTTGTAGATTTCTATCGAATTTTGAGCAAAATATGTTCAGAAGTAGTCTCTCTGTTCGGCTGACCGAATATAAGTTACACGATAACTACAAAACGATGAAAGCTATATAGATAAAATTATGTACGCAGATTTAACATCTATAGTGTAGACACTAAATTCAACTACGGATTGACTGTATGTCGGTCTGTACTTTCAGGAGCATGCAAATGCGAAAATTCAAAAATATAGTGATTTAAATATATCAAATTTGGCATGGAATTTTGTGACTACAAGTGAAGTTTTGTGCCACCTTTTTGTATCTATCAATTGAGAAAAACGAGTCTAAAACACAAATTTGATTTTTGCACGACACGTGCCAAGGTTGACACGATAGATTAAGTAAAAATGCTAAATTCACGCCAAAGTTTAATATTTCGTAACTATTGTACTGCAATGCCATGTAAGAAGTTCTCTGGCATAACAAGTTATTAGAGAGTATGCGAAAAAGTTTTAAGGAGACCACACTCTGTTATGTAAAACATAAAAACCCTATTTTATTTTAATTTGCCGAAAATTTCAATTGGAAAATAAATTTTAGTATATCTAGAAATTTAATTTAAATTCCCATCAAAGAGATTCTTTAATTAATGATTCTCTCCCAAATGATCAGTAATTTGTTTGTCAACAAAACAGCAAAATTTCTTTATAACAATCGTATTTTGAATAAAATTGATTCTATTTCTTGCCAGAATAACCTAAGGGAGTGTTCTCTTCTCGACCTTTATATACATATTTTTCATTCATTTATTTATTTGTAAATGTTTTTTTATTTACAGAAGAAAATGCAGTATAGATATTATCCACTAAATCCTTCTATTCCACATTAATTTGAGAACGATAACAATTGCCATAAACTTGGTGTTTTGGTGAGTACAATGACATCTTGAAATCTACTACAGCGTCACCTGGCGTGTAACTAGTGCGGAGTTAGCGTTCCTATCTCAAAAATGATAGGATAAATTTGAAAAAAAGTGAGATGCAAAATTAATTGTAGAGTCACTTCAATTTAGACATCTTGATCGAAATCACGACGTCTTAAAAATATCAAAAACAAGAAACAAACAGAAAATTAGTATCACGATATTTTTACTTTCGGTGTTTCAATTACTCTCTGTCCTCTGCAATGCAAATTTGGGTTTGAATTCTTTCTCACGCATTTTATGATATTAATTGTTGCTCCAGCACAATCAAGAACAAAATTGAATTTTAGTTATTTGAAATCTTGCAATATTGGCGGAAACCAGTTGTTTTATTCATTCCCATAGAAAAAAATATATTGGAGTAAATTTTTTATCTGAAAAATAAATTGTATGCTTTTGTTTCATATCTTGTGCTGTCACAATTTCCGAAAATACTAATACACAAATAAATATTGGAAGCATTCATTCTATTCTTAGAAATAACGTGTAAAGAATGTCTTCTTGCATTAAATCGAAGACACCCTACAATTTTTTAAATTGACTTTTTCGTGTCTTGTCACAACCCCCGATCTATCGGGGGTTGTGGTCTTGTACCCTTTTCAAGATAGAAGCACCAACATTTGCCACCAACCTGTTCAATAACAGATATCACCGTCTCATTCGATACCAAATTTGTGGCTATATTTGTCGCCGTTCTCAAGGTCGTGTGAAGTAGAAGGATTTCAGTGGACACTCTATATGTTTCAGAGCACTCACTGAAAAAACTGGATCCAAAATTCGATACAGATGTATAATTTGTACATTAAATTAAGTCGCATAATAACTTTCATTTCTCTAACTTGTATTTATAAGTTTTTGAGTTGACATACATATGATTAGAAAAATGGATAGATATTGAACCTGCAGATGGATTAGGCCCAAATTTTAATGATATACAATTCTGGCTAGAGAATCATATACTATATTTCTTTCTCTTGAAAGCCATATCCAATTTGCTGTGTTTTTAACTACCATTTTCAAGAATATGGACAAACAGACTGGTTTCTTGTTTATGAATTTATTCCAATATTCGATATCCACAATTTTGAGGGTTAAAATCATGTTCCACATTTCATTTTTCTTGGTATCTTCCCTATTGAGTTTTCATATTCACGAGTATAGATATACGATTTCGTTTTATTGTTATTTGTGTATTTTTTATTGAGAGAGGCTCAAAACTAGAAGGTTCGACAACATCTGGCGATGAACTTTTTTCACGATTACAATATCTTTGCTTTTGCAGTAAATTTCGACTACAGTATTTCTATTTTATGATAAATTACATTTGTAGCAGTTGCATTACTCTTATCTTCTCTTTTGGATACTAGATGGCGATGCCTGATTAGGCCATCCCATATGTCATCCCATAGTGCATTGCGATTGTAATGAGAATGAGATGTGATGCTGAACTGTGAAGCGCGCGCGTGAATGTCTTGTCTTTGTAATTGTTTAGTGTATGAATGCGATTATTAAAGAAATGTTTCCTACAACATTCGTCCTGTTGCTTCCTGCGCAGATCATAATAATCTACATACCACCACACATTTACAATAATTTCGCTTTTACTTTAAATTGCTATACTTTCGCATTTATACTAAATTACGATTACATTACATTACTTCCATTTTTACGATTACAAAAATTTTCGCAAACAATAAAGCAATTTTTATCGTCAATATTCAATAAATTACACTTAAACTGTGTTTTAAATAAATGTTTGAAAGTCCCACGCATCTTTCATCCATTCAGTTTAATTTAACATTTATTGAGTGCAGTGTTTTAATATAATGTTAAAAATATCTCAGCCAGGAAAGATGCATCATAATGTATAAATACAGCATTATTCCATACTTTAAATTAATGATGTTATTGACTGAAGGTAAATGAGATCTTTCGCCATGTTTCATTTAAATTTAAAAGCAGGGAAATTGGATGTAATGCAGTTTTACACTCCAGGGCCTAAGTAGAAATTGCGAAAGATGCGTTATGATTAAGAGTATATTCTAATAGCATAATTAATAAATTCATCATGATTGCTATTTGATGATACTGGTAAATGAGATTTTTCACTTGCTTCATTTACATTTAAAAGACTAGAAAATCAATTTTTCATTACATTGTATAAAATGGAGTCGTGACGGAATATATATATATATAAATTGAAATCTGCTATCAGAAATTTCAAGTTATTATGTGAGAGCATTATTATTTTTAAATCATTGTTTGTCTTAATTAATTTAAGTCATTAACCAGTTTAAACTGGTTTGGAACAATTGCGGGTTTATCAGATTACACATGCATCTATATTTAGAAATGCGATGGGTTGTTTTTTTTCATCACAAAATCGATCGAGCTCCAAAACTTTATATTGAAACCAGATGTATTATTATTATTATTTGAGAAAATGCGGTTTAAACTGGTTTGGAATGCTCACGTGATTATTGTATTGCGCAATGGTTAACCTTTTGAAAAACGATGTTTTATTTTATTTTTTTATTTTTTATTACAAAATCCTACGAGCTTTCCAAAACTTTTTTTTTGCCAGCTAGAAAAAAAAAATGAAAGTTTAAAAAATAATATTATTATTATCATTATAATATATGTATATATATTCTTCTTTGTGCTTCTTCGGGCGAATAATTCTTACGATCCATGTCCTTTATTTTCTGTCCGCGTATTTTGAGGCTTCAAAAATCCCAAACCAAGACAACATAACGTTCTCAAATACTCAATGATTCGAAGTATTTCATTCTAAGAAATATAATTTGGAAAAATCATTAAAATTATCTAACAATATACAAAAACATATTTAGGATATGTGCCATTTTATCATTAATTCTTAAACCTTTGATAGTCATAGGAATCAATGATACTTGAAAAAAAAACATGAAAAAATAATTACTACATGAAAGTAACAACCAGACGTACCGCACTGACAACTTATTTAATTGCACTCGGTACTTTCCCTGATACAAATTTACATTATTTTCACACCTTTCAACGAAACAATGTTCGTCAAACCAGGTGCAAAAACCAACTCTGACAATAACAATTCAAAAATCGAAATCGTCGGTTTCAGCACGTGTCACAGCCTGTCAAAACATTTCAGACGATATTTTTCGTCCGATAAATACTCTCTCGCGGAATCTCCCGGGACACGGTGACATTCCGTTCGAATTGAGACATCAAGAGATTCGCGTGCAGAAGGGGGTTGGCAGGATATTATTCGATTAGCATATAGATGCACGCGCTGTGTGACTAAGGGGCAGTGCGGACCACACGTGACGGTTATTAGAATGCGATGTGTTGGCCATAAATTATGTATTCCTTATTCTTTCCGTATCACGTGACCCTTTAGGGTTGCTAGGGAGAGTGGTCAGTTATTATCGTTGCAAAAAAAATTCCATCGCAGTGAAAAGTAACAATATTTTTGAAACGAAAAATTTTAGATAACATCATGCACTGGTATTCTAAATTTTATTCCTTCCGTTTCCTTTCTGGGTAAACCAGTAGCATAGCAATACGTGTTCTATAAGATAGGTTTAATTATGATTAACATTTAACTAATTTTTTAAGAAAAATATATTCAACAATTTGGTCATTTTTGCCGCCCTATTATGAAAATAACTTTAAAAAAAATAAGGTGATTGAATCGTTGAAATAAAATTACACTTTCTGCGTATTTTAAAATACTGTTTGTAATTGGAAATTGAAATCATTAACACATTGGAGACAGCATGAGTCGTCCATGATTTCTATTATCTAATGCAAATCACAGGAGTGAATAGTATGGGAGAACTATTTAAATTTAATATATCGTAATATTAATTGGAAACTGATTTCTTCTTGTTTTCTGCCTTCGTATTTGGCACGCTGCGAAGCGCTCGTTATGACTTTTTCAAAGAAATATTAATAGTATATAAAAATTGGATACTTTCTTGAATATCATCACTAATAAATGTTGTCAAAGAACTCCATGCCTACTTCTATTTAAATCAAAATAGCACAAAAAAGCAGAAATGCTCTGTATAAAATGGAATTCTATTTACTTTTATTACATTCTTTCAATGAATTTTTAGGAAATCTCTACCTTATAATATTTATTTTGGCTGAATGTCTTTATAATATTAGTTTTAGCGCATCTCATCCAAGTTTTGCCACATTCATAAAAACATGTTTTAAAAGTTTTTATTTTTATTATCATTTTTTAATTTTTAGCTCTTAATACATTTCATATTTTTTCTTTTATTAAATTAATATGGAATACTTCATCAACATTTTAAAAGTTTATTATCAAATGATGCATCTTATAAAGAATGAAAAATGTAATAAAAAATTAATAGACTAAAATTAAATTCTTAAAGTAATGAATCTTCATCGAATATACATAACTATGTAAAAATTACATATGCATATAATACATACAGTGGCTCCCAAAAGTGTTCGTACACCAACAAGAATCAATTAAAAACCTCATTATTTATCATCATATATTCTTATTTTTACATGAAAATTTTTTCATAGCATATTTTTACAGTTCTTAATAAAGCAGTGAAGAATAAATTTTAATTACGATGCAAATTATTTTTTTTAAATAACAATAAATAAAATTGCACTAAAACAGGACACAAAAGTGATCATACACTTTAAAAAAACATCACTAAATATGAAATTTTCCAAATTTTCATAAATGTTTAGTATTTAGTAGGATATCCTTTATTCTTTATAACAGCTTTTAAACGTTTGGGCATAGATTTAACTAACGGTCTGCACCGATCTTGTTCCATTCTTCGATCATTACTGCTTTCAGTTGAATTTTCGATTTAATGTCGTGACTTCTTATTCGCACCTCTAATTCTTTCCAAATATGTTCTATAGGGTTTAAATCCGGTGATTGAGCTGGTGTTTTAAGGGTTTGAGGGCAATGATAGAGGCAAAAAAGACGAACATTCATGGCCGTGTGCTTAGGATCGTTGTCTTGGTAATATTCAAAGTTGTTTAAAATGCCCAATTTTTGTACTGACACTTTTAAATTATTATTGAGAATTTTTATATAAACTCTATGATCCATTATACCATCAATGAATACTGAATTGCCTACTCCAGCCGCTGACATACACCCCCAAATTATGACACCTCCACCGCCATGTTTTACTGTTCCACTTAAATTCTTGGGATTAAGTTCTTCGTTTCTTTCTCTCCATACAATGATTCTCCCATCCGACCCAAAGATGTTAAACTTACTTTCATCTGCAAATAAGACACGATTCCAATAGCTCTCTGGCTGGTTTATTATAGATTTGGCAAATTTAAGCCTAGAAATTCTGTTCTTCTGATTCACAAAGAATTTTCTTCGTGCAGAGCGGCCATGTATACCAGCATTCCGAAGAATTCTACGAATAGTTTCCCAGGAAATAGAAGTTCCATTTGATTCATTATATTGTGAAGTAAACTTTATTGCACTCAGGCGTGGATTTTTTAGAAATTTACTCACAATATTTCTTTGACTTCTAGCTGACAGAATTTGAGGGCGACCATTACGAGGCTTGTTTGCAATCCTTTTTCCCTCTCTGTAACGTTTACGAGGTAGATTAGTTATAGTTGCAATGCCTCTAATTGATTTTCCAGCTTTAAAATGAAATATAATTAATTTTCGTACGTCTAAACTCGTTTCTTTATGAATGCGCGTCATATCTAAGAGTAAAGTAAATAGAATAAATAATTGTGATATTAAATACTGAAATCAAACGATTTTAGTGTATTTTTCAATTAGAAGAAAAATAAGCCGCAAAAGATATTTTTATGATGAATTTAAATAAATAATGTTTGGATGTACGAAGACTTTTGTGTTCTAATTTTGTGACATTTTTTATTTATTTATTTTTTAGAACAATACTACTTGATTTTTTATAAAAATATTTGTTCTGTTTTATTAAGAACTATTTAAAGATGCTAATTAAAAAAACCAACTAATAAAATGCTTTATTAAGAAGTATAGAACACAATTTCTGCAAATTTCTTTAGTGTACGAACACTTTTGGGAGCCACTGTACATATAGTACATAAAAATAACCGAAAGCTCTCGTTCAATATT
>JAPMOR010117100.1:130165-142644 GCA_026543865.1 Argiope aurantia
TCTGTATCAGTAAATTTATGGTCGTTTCATAGATCTTGTATCAGTAAATTTATGGTCGTTTCATAGATCTTGTATCAGTAAATTTATGGTCGTTTCATAGATCTTGTATCAGTAAATTTATGGTCGTTTCATAGATCTTGTATCAGTTGAATTTGAGTCATTTTATTTATTGTATTTTAGTCAATTCATTGTACAAATAAATACTTTTAAAAAAAATTAATTCTCTGAAAAATCGGATTAAATGTAACATAAAAAATTAAGATCACATTATGATATGATATTTATATAATTTTTGTTGAAGCTAATATTTTTATTTAATATCTATAAATTGTCTTTAAGAATAGTGTAATGAGGTCCTTTTAATTATCATAATCTTAAAAAAATTAATGAAAAATAGTGAAATGATTGATGATCCACGAAATTAAGTTGACCAATTCAGATGCTCAAAAAAATACCTAATGAAATTCTCTATAAGTTGATTCGAGTTTACTATAGATTAGCTCTACGAAAGAATAAAATCGCTATAATTGAGAAACATCTGTAACTATAATTTCGGAAACAGTCTGTCTACAACGAAATATTTTCGGTACAGATCATATACAATATGTAAAGCAAGAGTAATTCCGCATCAGGTACATTCACATTAATTGATAGCTAAGTAATAAGATGTGTCATTTTTTAAAAGTAAAATAACACTGCTTTAAAAAATTACATTTTTCAGATTACTTGGAGTGTAATAAAATAAAGCAGAAATATAATAATAAATAGTAATACTTTTGATACCTTCTTTCTAGGCATAAAACTAATAGTCTATCATTTTTTGAATATAATGAGGTATTTTAACTATCATAACCTTAATAAAACTGAAACAGGACAATAAAAAGATGTATTCAATTGCCCTTATCCTTAGTTAAAAGAGGACATAATTCATAATCTGTTAGCTATAACCATATAGTATATCCTGCCTCAATCAAAAATGGCATTATTTGGATTTAAAATTATAACTTTTACTCACGCACCAATAACCGAAAGTACGAAGTTTTCCGCATTTTCTAAAAGCACTATCCGCACTCAAGAAGCAGATTCCCCATTAAAAACTCCATCTGAAATTCTAGATAACGGGTTCTTTAACATTCAGGGGTCTACAAAAAATAATGATATACTCGTGCAATCTCAAGTATCATAAAATAAGAACCTCGATATTCCCACTCGAACAAAAGAAGAAGAAAAAATATTCTTAAAGTAATTTTTTTCAAGAGCAATATGCACGTTTAAGAGTTTAACAAAAGATCGAGGAAGAAATGAAAAAAATAAATAATAACAATAAAGAAGATGCATAGTTCATGAAATAGAGGTAAGATAACTTTTCTGTAAAGAGAAGAGAATGAAATATCCTTTTTTTATTTTATTTTGTTTCATTCTTCTTTATTTAAGATACGAAAACCGAATTAAATTAAGGAGAAACATTATGACTTCGAGTTATGCAAGATGGGCAGTTAAACACAAGAAATAAAAATGATTTAAGAACTTTAAATTGAGCTTTGGTGAGTGCGAAAAATATTTCGCTTGGAGGCTATTAACTGCCAATTCGTATGCAAATAACGGAGGTATTTTTTTTTCTTACTCTCTAACATTTTATAAATCAGCGTTTTTGATGTTACGCAGTAGCGTTCCAATTTGGGAATATTTTACATTTAATGGCCGGGGTTTATATTCATGACGGTTTTTTCAAAACTCATATTTCCTCAAACATCCCATACACATACACACACACACACATCTGCGATTATTTTTGCAGTTTTTCCGGTGATTGTAGCGTTGGTAGATCGTTTTAAGTTAATTGCACTTGGGATCAGATTTATGTTTTCCGTAAAAGCGTTTAGAATCCGGATGCATTATTTTAAGAAGAAAAGAAAATATTGGCAAAAATTTACACTTAAATGAAAGTTTTCTTTGTAAAATCTAGGGTGCGTATCCCTGAACTTAAAGATTTCTTTGTGTGTTCTAAAAATTGTTTAAAAAAAGGCAAGACTGTAAGTATATATTCTCATTCTTTTACTGATTTCTTTTTATGTTCGATCGGGAATTTAAGGCTTAATATCTCTGTATAGAAAAAAGAGAAAAAAGCCATCTGCATATTTTGATAACAAATGTGTATTTTTGAAAATATTCTTTCGAATAATCTTTCACCAATAATAATGTAAAAACTATACAAGATTCTATTTATTTTAAATGTAGGGAAATTTGGCTAACTCGAAAGCTTTTACAGGGCGCATCTAAATAGTACGGTGAATCTAAAAATAAAACAAATAACAAAGTATTTTTATTCTCTTTCAAAATAACATCTATTTACAATAATACACTTTTGACATCGTTGATAAAGCTGTTGAAATGTGTCAGCGAAAGTCTCTTTTGGAATGAAGTGAAGCACAGATGTCACACGTCTTCGGATGTCTGATATGTCTGCAAAACGTGTGTCCTTCAGGATCCCCTTGAGGTGACGAAACAAAAAGAAGTCCACAGGCGCCATATCAGGTGAGTACGGTAGATGTGCGAGGATAGTTACACGGCAACTAGCCGTGTAACTGCGTACATAGATCGCAGTATGGGGAAGGGTGTTGTCATACGACAGACTCCACTTACCAGTCCTGCACAACTGTGGGCAAACATATTGGATGCATAGCAATAATCTTTTTTCCCAATTTGTAACAAATCTTCATGTTAATCCGTTCTCCATTTCAGTTTGGCGTTAGTTTTCACACGCACACCGTTTGACTGCCCGTTGCAGAATAATTTGCGTCAATTTCTTGCGCTCCTTGCTACATGGGGTCTCTGCAAAGATCCCTCCCTGCGCATTCACCTTCTTTTCTCTACGCATTTCTTACTCACGTTTCTTTTGAGATATTCATTCATCCACCGAAGATTTTAGACGCTCCTTGTAATTCAAATTCTTCTCAAATCTCCGAAATTTTGTAATATAAAATTTCGTGTATGAATCAAATATAGAAGTAAACTGTTTATTATAAAATGGCAATAGATTAAAAAATAATAATTACTAATACTTTTCCTCCAAATATTGTTGGCCTTTTACAAAATCCACCCCACCCATTATGTACAATGCATTTATATAATATTTTTTCAAATACATGCATTTCTAAGGCCTTTTAACTTACACGAGGACTTAACTATTGTAGAATGCATTGGAAATAATAAAAGAATTTCTGAATATTTAAAAAAAACATTGAACTCTTTAGATATGAATTATACTTTTCAAGTTTCACTGTATGATCAAATATATACGTAAACTGTTCAATAAAGAATGGTCATATATTAATAAGTAATATTTACTGGTATTTATCCTCCAGATTTTGATGGTCTTTTACAAAATCTCTCCCCTACGCCTTCCCCGTCCCATTAAATGCAATACATTTATCTCATTTTTTTCCCATTCTTCAAATACATGCATTTCTGAGATTTTTAATTTACACAAGGATTTAAATGTTGTCGAAAAACAATAAAAATCTGAATATTTTAAAGAATACTAAACATATTTGACGTGAATTATAGTCTTTAAGTTTCACTAAGAATTCAGTAAAGAATAAGCATGAATAAAGTAATCATTGCACATGTATGATTACATTTCCCTGTATGATCAAATACATACGTAAACTGTTCTTATAAAATTATCGTCATCTTTCAATAAGGTCTCATTTCGCTTTAGAACGGAAGCCTAAAAACAATCATAGTTGAAATACTGAAGATTTCTTTTCTTCTGAATTTTCTACTGAAAACTTCTTGAACTCATAATGGAAAAAAAGCAGGCCTGATGATAAAAAAATATATTATGTTCGCATTTCGTTTCTATTATGTTTTTGTTTCTATTTCATGGTTAGAGGATTTACCATGATTAAATTCAGGAATCAAAATTTGGAAACGTTTCTTATTTATATCAGTATATCATTGCTTTATTTGTGAAAATAATTTTGAGAAATTTGTTCTCAGAGAGATGATTTCATATAAAATATACTGCAGTGATCGTAATTGAAAATTCTTGCACAAATCTTTCTCCTACAACAGGGAGTCCTGTACTTGTACTCTCTGTACTCAACTTTTCTACAAGAATAATCTTTCTCTTCTACTATATCCTACAGATTCAAATGCCTGCTAGTGAGATTAACCTAACAGACAGATACTTATGGTCTTTTTAAAAGTAAAATTGAAACATTTAAATGCAAAAAGTAGCTGGTGTTTAACTGAAATAATTGCATATTGAACAAAAATGAGTTAAGAAATTCAAGGTAAATAAAGATGTGATATTTTTTTAACAATTTGAAATTCTGGTTCAAAGAAAGCTCTTCTTTGAATTATTATTTTCATAGCCGGAAATGGGCGCCTCAGATATGTGGATAAGACATTTACAGAGTGGTGATTGGTTCTCGCTATACAAATGGGTGTAATGGTGGTAAATGGTGGAGTCTTGGAATCAGGAATATCTCCTTTCAAATAAAGGGAGCTTAACAAAGAAATTTTTTCCATCCGTTAATAAGAGACTGTCATGCCATCATTTTTATACTAATTACAAAATAACCCAATTTCTCACTGGTCATGGTAACTTTAAAAGTTATTTGTACAAATTTAATTTCTTTCCGTCATCTTCCTGCGATTGTAAATGTTGAACATGTGCTCCTTGTATGTTCCAAGTTTGTCAAAGAAAGACAGATCCTAAGACTGGCTTTCAAGGACATTAATATCAATTGGCATCCAGATTTTCACCAACATTCTTTCCGCCAGAAGAGCTTTTGAAAACTTCTGTAAATTTAATATTGACATCTGAAATCCTTCATAACTGTTAAATTTTCTTCATTTTCTTTATGTAATGTGTTACACACTTACTTCTGTAAGCCCCGTGTCATACTATGTGGTGCATGGGGATTTTATAAATTTTTCAATAAAAAAAAAGTGGGTGTAATAATTGCGTATGGTTGGCAATATCCTATCGATGATGGGATGGGCGTCCTACGGGAGCCATTGTACCGTTGCTGGTGAAGGCCTTTAGTAATATCTACAGGTTCCATAAATAATGTTGTGGCTTCATTGCTCATGCAATCTTTCCGTATGTCTTCTGTCGGGGCAGAAGTAGTAAATTTGTGGTTTGCATCATTATTTTTCTGGTTCAGTGTCTTTTCCATCATTATTATTACGATTCAGTGCTCTTCTTGTTTATTGTAAAAATACTAAAAATTACATTTATTTGACATTTATTAAACATTTATTTGAAAAAATGAAGAAAAGCTAACTCGTCTAATAATATATAGTTAATCTCAGAACAATTGTCATTTCAATGTTATTTTCGCGCTAACATTATGACACAGTGTCCTTCATTAGAAAAAATATTAATACTATTTCATTTACTTAAAAATGGAAAAAAAAAGATAATCGGTATTGAAATAACACATAGTCATAAAAGGCTATCGATTCGAAGCCATCCATTTTGAAACAGAATTCCTCGTTAGAAACGATCCTTTACATTCTAGTCACATCATCCTCCCGAAAATTGGCGTTTAAGACGATCCAACATTTCAGTGAAAACAGCGTCGGCTAAATGCTCCATCTGTAGATCGCTGTAACGATGATGGAAAGTATCAGAGAAAGCACTCATATTGATTACGTTTCCCTTAAGAGGTTTTATCAAGCTTTCAGATAATTAAATTGTTGCTGTTAGCTAGTCAAGGTAATTGAAATTTATTCCACCACAGAAGACTAGGTTACGGTCTCTATACACATATTTAGGAATAATAGGAATTTTTAAAAGTGATTTGTTTAAAATGTTGTGTATCAAACTTTGAATTAGTAGTTTTATAGTCCCTGTGAATTTATTTCATGTTGTATTCTCAATATTGTAGAAAGGAATGTGAGAATGATGTGTTGTTGCAGGTATGTTGCTATTTTATGGAAAGTCACTTTATTTGCAACGTTATATTCAGTTGATTGTAAGAGATTGCCGCGATTTGCTCTGTTTTTATCGAATTCTTGTAATCAGAATGCTCTTTGACCCTTTAGAAAAGGCACCAGAGATATTGATACGAGAAGTTGCTGCATATGTAAGTTTTGTAGTACCTTTAACCTTCCTAGAATACAGTTAATTCATTTCATGTTGCATTCATTCTTAATACTGTAGACAGGAATGTCAGAATGATGTGTTGTTGGAAGTATGCTGCTATTTTATAGAAAGTCCTTTTATTTGCAACTTTCTGTATTAAAACCGTTAGTTACAAGGCTTTATTGTAATAGATTTTCGCAGTTTGCTTGATTTTTTATAAGATCAGTGTAATCAGAAGGCTTTGGCCTTTCAGAATATATTGAGATGCGAAGTTGTTGCAGACATAAGCAAGTTATATGGATTTTTTAAAATTATAATATCATATTGCAAAAGATTGTTACAGTTTGCAACGTTTTATATAGGATTCATGTAATCAAAATGCTTTAGATTGCCTTTAAGATGAGCTATAAAAGAGTTTTAAGAAGGAATGTGGCTTCATATGTAAGCAAGTTCTTGATTCCCAGAAGAATCAATAATGATGGTTAGATTGTATCAATGACGTGTTGTAGTAATTTGTTTTTTGTTTTTTCACGAAAATTATTTTATTTGTAATGTGTTATATGGAAATCGTTTGTTAGAATGCCCTTTCGTAGGAAATTGTTGCAGTTTGCAACGTTTTATATAGAGTATACAATATCAGAATGCTTTGACTCTTTACAAGAGGCATTCAGAGATATTAAGGAGGAGGAGATTGTTACAGTTTGGAAAGTTTTATATGTGGTCCAGGTTGTCAGAATGATTTGGCTCTTCAGAAAAGGCCCCAGTTTACACTTTTTGCATCGTGTTATATACATTTATATTTTTATAATGCAATGCGTAAAAAGAATGACGATGTAATTCATTTTTCTCAGCAGAATGTCTCTCATATACAGGTTTTTTTGTTATTTCAAATTGGGCATTTTTAAAAACTAAAGCAATCACATCATAATTATTAACGTGATTAAAGTTGCATATCGTTACGATTTAAGATTCACCACTTGTTGAAAGAATTAGGAAAGCTTATTTATACTTTTACTTACATGACATTTTACTTTCCTCTTTACAAAGTAAACGCAGACATAGTGTTATGATTGTCAAACTAATTTAACATCGAGAATTAGACAAATCTATACCTTTCAAACTTTTACCAACACACATATTTGACTTACATCTGTCTACTCGTCTATTTAATATAAACATGTTGGTTCCAAAATGAAATTTTACATTTGATATTTGTTTGAAAAAAGCAGAACAAAATTAAATTTAAGCAAAATTCCTTAAAAAAAAATGGTGCCAAACATTTCCCTCAATCCAAGTTGTATTTTATACGATATAACAGCTAAAAATGTTTTGAGCTATAGGCTTAAAAATAATCTGATATGTGTATGCAATACGTTTATACATTCTGTACCCAGAGATTTACCAGCTAAGAAATTTACGGTATTAATTCTGTGACTACGGATTAGAATTCACCGTTCTTGTGTAATAAACAGATCTTTCTTAATCAGCCCATTGAAGCGATTCAAAAAGTGTTTCCATTCATCCATTTGCACACATGAACTATTTTTCCTCTGAAAAAAATACTGATTCCACTACTTATCTTTTTAGTTGGAAAATATCATTCCCAACAGACATGACAAAAAAAAAAAAAAAAAAAAACTGGGCATGGAAGAAGTGCAAATCTCGTCTAAAGAGGGCTTCGCTTTCTATTAATAAACACATCAGAGCGAAGAAATGAAAGGCTCGTTACGCCCGTTTCTGTCACCTCTTCGTCACTAATCTTTGGCATTAGTAATTGTCAGAATAGAGAAGGGATTAGAATTAGGCGGCGCCAAATCCTATTTGGCGACACTTGTTTTCAAGCAGGATGCTTTAAAAGGGATCAGAAACTTCTTCGTCCTTCAAAAGAAATCGGGAAAAAGAGAAGCTTCTTTTATAAAGGATATATTTTTCCATTTTAGTTTTCAGTTGCAATACAATTTATCTTCGTATTATTTTGCTATCTATATGGAACTTAATAGTACCTGCTTATCTGCAGTAGAATCTCATAAAGTTTCGGAAATAACTAGCTAGAACGCAGGGTTTTTGGGATATTGACAAGGAAAAGTAATTAATTAATCTATTAATTGGTTAGAAAAAAATATTAAAGGGGATTTGAACCTCCTGTACGAAACATAATAATATTTAAAAATTCGCATCTTCATTATAAAAAAAAATTCGCCTCCATTATAGCGACGACCGTGTGTATGTTACTATAGTTCTATTCTGGATAAATGCAGTCCCTCAAACGATGAAAGGTTTGGTAAAATGTATTTAATTTTCAATTGGTTAAGAAAAAAAATTTAAAAAGAAAAATAAACATCACTGAAAAGCTAATTTTTTGAATTTTAAGGTTGTGTAAAAATGATTTTTCCACTGCAATATTGTTCTAAATTCTTGAAGTAATTCTTGATTCTTGAAGTATCTCATCTGTATCAGTCGGAATAAATATTCTAAGCCACAGCACTTGTTCAGTTTGTAAAGAAATGGCTACACAATCTGCTTGAACCACACGCAGTTGATTAGTAATAGAGCACTATACCAATCCGAATAAAGTGGAGGAAATATTCTACAGCCAAAGCACATGTGCAATCTATAAAGAAATGGATAAACAATCGGTTTGAATTACACGCAGAACATTAGTGCATAATATCTTTATCAATTCTTTCACATAGAATAGAAATATTTGATTGTTGCATAATTTGTTCATCTTCTAACATAAAAATAAAGTAAAATGCTTGTACTATTCGTAATGGATTAATTAATGATAGAATATCTGTGCCAATCTGTACGCAGAGAAAAAGTATTATGCCGTACAATATGTGTAAAGCTGTTTAAGAATAAATAATAAAATTGGCTTAATAATCTGTCTAACTTCTCGCAATGAATTAATGGAGAGTATCTGAACCAGTCTGTGAGTAGAAAAAAAAAATTGAAATCTGCTATTGCAAATTTCAAGTTATCATGTGTTAATCTTATTTATCTTTAAATGACGTGGTATCCGTTAGAAAAACATCATGTTCTCACGTGACTCATATTTATCAATCACAAAAATTCAAAAGCGGTGGTTTTTAACTATCTCAAAATAAATCGAGCTTTAAAATTTGCTTCTCTAGACCAGATTTTTTTTTCGTGAAAAACAGTTTTAAACAATAACGTGACTATCATATTACGCATGGGTCGCATTTAGAAAACGATGGTTATTTTTCATCTCAAAATCGTTAGAGCTCCAAAACTTTTTTCCAGCTAAAAAAAATTGAATATATATATAACTTTCGATATCCTACCTCGCTGTTTCGCGTTCATTCCCATTTTCTTTTCTGTGTTTTTTCGGGAGGTAACGTTTTACGACCCATGCCTTTTATTAGCTATACAGGAGAATAGAGTATATGGCGGACATTCGTGCCAAATTATAATTTTTTTGTTGGCGATCAGTCACCAAATTTGTCAACCTTCTTTATCATTTACTATAAATCCACAAAATGAAAAATTGATGCATCAAAAGCTATAAACTGCCAGTTTTCTGCTCGTGCATTTTGAGGCTCAAAACCCCTAAACCAAAACAACATCATGTTCTCATATGATAAAAAATTCCACTGAAAAAAAATGCGTATTGCTTGCAACGAAAATATTAAATAATCTGTTTGTTCTAGCTGTCTGAGACATTCAAAGCCTTTGGAAAAACAAAATTACATCTACACTACCAAATAAAAGTTAATACGAATGCATTTTTAGAAACATGTTTGCATAGCTGTTTGAATTTTCCAAACTGTTGGAATTAATACATCTAAAGTCTTTGTGGCATCTTGTTTGGTCTCCATTAGAAGTTCTTATTTAACTTAATGAACAATATTTTGGAACATCTTCAGGACATTTTCCTTGATTGAGGGAAAAAAAATAATTAGCTCAAACTCGTTTCTTTGAATGCAATTAGTTTCAAGTAAAATGCTCAAGACTGCTGCACAGGACGAAAGGTTCTGAATGTGTGCACCACTTTCACAGGCTTTGCGAGTCAAATTACCCTTTCTTTCAATAGCAGCTATGAAAAGAACCACCTGCCTTCCATTATCACAATTTAAAACCCATCCATAAAGAATGAGGTGCCGCCTAACCAACGTCCGAGGTAAATTGTGTTGTTGGAAATTGCGAGGCGGCGGAAGAATATAGTTCCTCATTAGGTTAATTCCATATGCGCGCGAGAAGTGTTTTTGTTCTTTTTCCTTCTTGTGTTCTTTTTAATAATCCTCATTATTCCGTTTTAACTTGTTCTAGGGCAAAAGCGTTAACATTGTTTTCAAGGTAAGAACTATTCGCTTGTTAAACTGAAGCAATTATTCCACTGGCGGAGGAAGACGAAAAATGAAATACAAATTGGATAGGAAGCATCCTCGGCTAACGAGTATCTGTCTTTCGTTATTTTTATGAATTAATTTTCGACGGCGCTGTAACCGCACACGCGAAGTTACAGTTGCAGCTGAAAAGATTTTTCCCGTGCGCCGGATGAAAAGGGAAAAAGAATTCTTTTATTCCAAAACACTGTTGCTTTATTTTCGGTAGCGACGTCTACGGCAATGAACGAATAAAGGCGTCTATCTGGACTGATTATTTTTGTTCTGCAGTTCTAGGAGGGCAAGAGTTAATTCTATTCCGAAAAATTCACGATAGTGATAACACTATGTAAATATTTTGGGCATGTTTACGAGAATAAATAATTTAATTTGCATTCAAGTAATATAGCTTATCAAAGAGTCATTTGAATGCAAGTACATATCGGTATTTGTTCAAAGAATTTGTAAACAAACTTTCTTCAATGGAATGTCGTGGGCAACAAATAGAGTTTCCTTTTATGATTTCTAGTCTGTTCTGGCTTTGTAAATAACTTTTTAAAGTTGAAACTTGAAGAACTTTTGATGATTCATTTAAATATTCATCCTTTGACAAAGGCTTTGTCTTTTACTCGGGGAGTCTTATTTTGATGCAAATTGTGACATAACAAGCATGAAATCTCTGTTTTCTAATTGAAAATGCGAACAAATTCCCAAGCCTATACGAAAGAGTAAAATAATTTTTAACACTGTTGAATCGGAATGTCATGCTTTTTAATGCATGTACATTTACATTTTAACCACTGAATTACAATGGTAAAACAAACATTTGATTGTTTAATCGTTCAATTCGTTAATTGTTGCTGTTTACGTTCTAGTGGGATTAAAACAGAAAGAGTTTACTTATGCATTTTGATTAACATTTTTACAAGGAAATATTTGTAATTAATAGTCCAGAGAGAAATAGTTATGTTAGAAACGACAGTATAGTATAAAACAAAAATAAAACTTTACCGAACAATATATCCAGATAGCTTATATACCATTTAGAATATTTTTAAATTTCGTTAAAGTAATTCCGAGAAATAAATAATAATAATAAATTTAAAAATTAAGATTTCTAAATATTGAATTTATATGTTTAAAAATAAAAATTTTTACCAAAAATACAGAAGCAGAAACAAAATCGTAAACTTGAGTCTCAAAAAACAGTGGTATGAGGGAATTAATAATCAATAAATAACATAAGTAAAAATTTGAAATATTAATTAAAAATTAAAAAAGTATAATTAAAATTCCAATTAACAAAATATTTCTATCAATGCCTGATACTTTTGCAGTTTTGATTTGACTACTATATTATATATATATATATATATAATACTTTTTACTTTCTTTTATTGATTCATTTTTACTTTTAATTATTGACATATTTCACAAATGAGTGTTATTATTATTAGAATGAAATTATAAATCAAATAATTACCAAATGGCGAAATTAATATGAAATAAATAGTAAATAAAAATTAATTGGTTAGTTTCTGAAAACTTTAAAATATTGTATTTTCATCAAAAATGCATAATTGTGCAAAATTTCAGAATTTTAGTACACCAAGAAATGAAAGGAGAATCGTCTAAAAATTTCATCTTTGCAAATATGAAATTAATCAAGTTAAAGAAAAATGTAAAATATAAAAAAATATAAAGCTTGAAACAGTTAATAACACACTAGCAGCAATTGGTGATGAATTGTTTTGCCAGGAACATTAACTGTATTTAATTTAATTTTGATGATGATTCCTTTCGTCGTATACGCTCCGTCCCGTGTGTGCGTCTAGGATAAAGACTTCCCATCCAGAAATGGTTAAGTATGAAATTGTCATAAATATTAAAACCATCCTATTTTTAAATAGGCCAAAAATTATCTTACTTTTTAATTAATAAAAATTACAAAGATCACTCCGAGGTTCATATTCCTACTCTATAAAGTATATCTGTTCCAAATTTTGTAGATCACTCCGAGGTTCATATTTCTA
>JAPMOR010117100.1:142654-175802 GCA_026543865.1 Argiope aurantia
GTAGATCACTCCGAGGTTCATATTTCTACTCTATAAACTATATCTGTCCCAAATTTTGTAGATCACTCCGAGGTTCATATTCCTACACTATAAAGTATATCTGTTCCAAATTTTGTAGATCACTCCGAGGTTCATATTTCTATTCTATAAACTATATCTGTCCCAAATTTTGTAGATCACTCCGAGGTTCATACTCCTACTCTATAAAATATATCTGTTCCAAATTGTGTAGCTCTAGATCAAATGTGTCCTTTAAGAGGCCAACGCACGCAGATACACGTTATCTTCTTTCTAGCTTTCTCGTATACGTAGTATAAAGTATAGAAATCGTCAAAAAATTCAAATTTGAGATTTTGACAAATTTCTACGTTTTAGACCTTTCTGAATTTAAAAAAAAAAACAACTCATTTTTGAAAAATGTCCGTTCTTCTGCCTGTCTATGACAAAGATAACTCACAAATGATTTGAGCTAGACAGTTGAATTTTGGCATACGGTCGTAACACTGAATTTTTCAGATTTCTACCAAACTTTAAGTAAAATCTATTCAGAGAAAGTCCGTCTGTCAGGCTTTTCGAATATAAGTTTACACAATAACTATAAAACAGAGAGAGCTAGATAGATAAGATTCAATACACAGATTATTGGTAAACGCAATGACTTAAATATATCAAATTTTGTATGATAATTTGCGACTGCGTGTGTAGTTTTGTGTCAAATTTTTGTTTCAATCGGTTGAGAAAAGCATACCGAAAACACAAATTTTTGGATATTATTAACCGCATGTCATAGATTAATCGTCAAATAACTCGCCAATAGTGATTCGATAGATTCACGATATTAAAATGGCAGATTTCAAGCTAAAAGTTTATATTTCGTAACTATTACGACTCTCTGTGACGTGACAAATTTATTAGAGAGTATGCAAGAAAGTTTAGGGGAGACAACTCCCACTGGCTTGATTATAGAAAGCGAGATGAAATATACAATTTAATCCTTTTGGTACATAATTTTTTTATTAGTTATTCCGTTTAAAGGTGCCCAAATCATCGAGCTTCTATTGTAATCACAAAGTTACAACTATTTTAAACACACAGGAATATTATGAGCAGCTTGTACAATATTAATATCGAATTGAAATGTATGATTATAAAAGAGATGTAAAACTTTATTATTATATTACCAACTTATAAACCGACCATGTATTTTAAACAGTTTCATCCGAATTATATATGAAAATTATTCTGTTCGAAATCAAAACAATAAAAACAAAGGCTCACATGCAATTAGTTTCGCCAGCTTATAGCATATGCAGAGACATCCATTAACTATATCAAACATCCATAGCTGTCAAGGATTGGAGCAGATGTAATGCCGATCGCTGCATACTAATCGCAACAGATTCCTAGTACACAGAGATCAATCTCAATAATTACTAAATACAGCTTATCCTGTGCTGTAGTAATGAGTTGTTCTACTGATTAAACACTGTAGCGGTGGAATGCAAAATTGTAATGACGCTGCGATATTATTATGACTTTGAGTCAACACGCCATTTTGTTCTTGTTACTGAATAATGATTCTAATTTCTTAAGTAATTATTAATATAAGAATTTTTAAAAACAAATTCAAAAAGATTTGAATCCCATAATAGATATTTATTTTATCTGTTTGAATATTCATAATAATTTTAAAAAAATGTTCTCTAGATATTTCCGAATTTTTTGAGTATAAAAGCATGATTGTGCTATGAAAATTAGTAAGAAATTATCAATTTAATTTGTCTTTAATAAAAAGATGGAAATTGTATAGTTTGCATAATTGAAATGTCCTAAGAACTTACCATGCATTTGGCAATGATGATAATATATTGCCACATTGAAGAAAGACTGTCGAATCTCCATGGCCGAATGGTCATGGCACTGGTCTTGTGATCAAGAGACCTGGGTTCGAATCCCGCTAGAGACACTGAGATTAATGGTATATGTAAATACTTAATTTCTTGATTTTATGTTTTCCTTTATTTCATGTTCCAGAAGATACTGGACATTTCTTTAGTTTACCAGACAAGTGTTCTGGACTTTTCTTACTGTCTCCAGAAGAGTATTCTGGAACTTTCTCTGCTTATATATAAGCAGAAGATTTGTCAGTTACTGTATTCTCAGTTCTGAGTTCTGTTAATAAATTGGTTTAGCTCTACCTCTTGTGTGCGTCATTGAGTCCAACACTAGAATATCTACGTGACAATATGGCAAATGCCACTTGTATACATCTTTAACACCCTATCATCTGTAATATCCAATAAATATCCATTACTTTACGCTACAATTTTTTAAAACCACCATTCAGAAAATGTGACAGTCCAAAATATTTCAGCTGCAATCATATAAAATGGAAATTGAATGTTTCTCAAATGAATGGCGGAATTTGGCGAGCATTTAAGCGTTTGGCGAAAGTTTTGCGAGTTTGGTAAAGAGATCATAATCTTATAAAAATAATTTTAAATCTTATCAATGTTATACTTAACGGAGGATTTATTAAATAATTTCAGTTCTTGCTTGATTCTCATAATTTATTGCGCCACTGGCGTAGCGAATGTAAGTGACGCTAGGAACTTAATGTGACTTCATCGTTTCCAATCGTCAGCAGTGATTAAGCAAGTGTAAATGGTTATCAAAGCATAGCCTTATATTTTCAACACTGCATCATATTTAGACAGTCACACACTGAATTTTTGTCCTCAAAGACTGACGTTTACTATACTTTATTCTCTTTTTACATTTTGCCACTGCATCATTCTTATCCTATTTTTAATAACTTTTAAAAAGTTGTTAAGTTAAATTAACATTCATAAAAGTAATTTTACAAAATGAAGTACGCACATTTGATACTTCATCTAGAAAGAGGAAAAATTTAAATTTAATTATTCCAATCATCGTTCTTAGTCACTTTATATAGTCACTATAAACTTAATAATCCAATATACTTAAGTGCGTTATCAATTAGAAATATTAATGACTGCATTTGCAATGTTTTTTATAATTTTGTTAGAAATGTCACTGTTATTTGCTGACCATGCTGATGATGTCATTTGTCAATTGAAATTAAAACAATGCTTCTTTTCAATAATGTTTATAAAATGTTTCAATATTTTGATGAAAAAAGAGACATTTATCATTATTTAATTTTAGAACATGGCACTTGAACACTTTTTTCACTGTTGACTTCTGTTCAGAAGAAGAAAAAAAAATCAATTGAGATCTCATTTTCGACAAAAAAATTTACTGCGCCCATTTTGTTTATTTGTAAATAAATGAAACATTCATTAAAGGCAGTTACAAAAAAACATAGAACACTCATTAAACAAAGCTTAGTTGAAGGCATCTCAAGCTAAAGTTAATGGAAGGAATTCACCAATTCCATTAACAAATTGTCGAAGGCATATGAAGATGAATTCAGTATATGATTTTGCAAAATCTCATTAATGTTAAAATATGCCCATACAAAAATCAATGATATGAACTCACAAAAAATATTCTTCTATAATCAGAATTAATATTTAATTTTTAATGTACTGATCCAAATTTTATGTGACAGACATCGGCAACTTTTATTTTCATGGGAGATGAGAAGGAGGAGTACTAATGAAGGAAATGAAATTTCATTTCATTTTCTTCATTAGTACTAACAGCAGCCGCCCATTAACAGAGAAGGTTATTTGCTGGTAATCTTTTTATTAAATTTATATAAAAATATGTTTTCAGAATTATTTTATAAATTTATTTCCTTAGCATATTTTACCTCATAAAGGTTCATTATTAAGTATATTAATAGAACTTTCATTTCAGAGATTTTTTTTTCTGTTACACATAATTACAAATAGGGTCATGAAATAAGTATCTGATGGATATATTTGGAACGGATACAAAAGCATTAAACTGAGTGTTTTCGCCAGATAAAATAATTAATGACATTAAATTACTTCATTTCTAATTACACACTTATTAATTCCTTTTTTCTGTTTTAATTTATGAAAAGAAATATTTATAAGTCTTCTATTAAATAATAATTATTAATTAATTAAGTAAGTAATGGGAAAACATATTACTACATAATTATGAAATTTTAGCGGTGTTAATGGTGCAATTAAGTAATTAAAATTTGTTCCGATTAACTTGGATAGCGAATTATTGCCACGAAATTACTGTTATTAACATTATTTATGGATAATTACTATATAAGTGTCCGCAAGAATTGTAAAAATTATTCTGATTTATCTTGAAACTTTAATTGCTGGACTATCTATTCTATCTTCGAAAGGCATCTAGGCATTTCCTTCGAAAAAAGTAATACGTTCTATTATTTATTTTAATGGAATTACTGATATATAAAGATAAATAAATGCTTCGATTCTGTTATTGATAAGTTTTATTGCTACTGCTATTGTTTGATTGTTGATTACAACTTATAGGAGATTTTTATTCAAAAGACATCAGCTTTTGTTTCCACCTATGATTTTTACTTCAAGGTTTTTTACAAATTCAGGTGCAATAAAAGTTGGCAAGAAAAATAAATTGTAACATTTTTAAGTTAATAAAAACCTTAAAATAAAATACAAAAAAAATATATATATATATAACCTGAATGAGAAAGTATAATAAGAAAAGTAACAAATTTACAAGAATTTGCTGGAATTATAAGATTTAAAAAGGAAGATAAGCAAAATAGTCTTAAGAATTTGATTACAGTTTCTGTTACCAAGCTTTAGCTCTTTGAAATCGACTTTCACAAGGGTGTTCCAGCTGCTTGCTACAGTCTCTTTTGTTAGTTACAAATATATGATGTCACCCCCCCCCTTTTTTTTTATAAAGTATTGACTGATGGAAGTCAATGTGTCATCGGCTTGTAACACTTTATTTGAATTTACTCTCTTTGTTGTTGAAGATAAATAATTTTAATTATAATTGATATATTAACTTTAGCTAAATATCTATAAAATTTATTTATTATTATTTTACTATTATTTATTTTCTAATTAATTTATATTTTATTTTTTATTTATTAATTGTGTTATTGAAAATTTTATTTCAAAATATTATTTTTATAAGCTTTTTTCTTTCTTTCTTTCTTTTTTTCTTTTTTTTTGCGCAATGAAGCTTGGTTAGAAAAATTTTGTCCGACCTTTGCCAAATCGAATCACACATTCCATGTATTTAAAATTTAATGTTATAATCTATTCATATCTCATTGTAATGCACGCATAGAATTGATTGCGCATATTCTTGACTAGATTTTCCCGGTAAATTTTTGGCAACTTTTGTCATTCCTATTTAATTTTATAATAGTCTTTTTCTTATTAGATGATCTGCCTGCCATGACCTTCCCTAATGTACAATTCTGTGAAATTAAATCGGATGAACTACTCCAGTCGACGCATCACTTCACTCTAAAAGATCAAGAACACATGCTGGAAAATAAAAGAGGACAGGCACTGCCATCCAAGAAGACGAACAAGATAACAGTACTGTCACGGGGACTATATATATATACACACGACATTATAAAGTTTTCCAGTTTATTGGTCATTCATTTTTCACCTTTTATTTGGCGAAATAATGTGTATATTGTTCATTTAAAGCATTAGAAAACAGAACCTTCAGAAAATTGTACTTCTCAAAAGAGTAATCCGCAATAAGATGAGTGCATTTCCAGAAATCTTTGTTAGATCTTTACCTTGATTTTCGTCCCGTTAGACATATTTTCTTTAAGTTCATCCCTATTTTGGAGAAATAAACTTTTCCTTGCGCATGCCCAAAAGCTCTGAAGCTTTGTATCTAATGTATTGATAGTACTCATTGAGTACTCGTTGCTCAAAGCATAGCACCACTATCTTGGCAATAGTCAATATCAAAATTCACTGGTAAAAGAAAAGAAATTTCTAGGCGCAAATTCGGCAAATGTATTGCCCATATTTTAATCGGAAATTGTATTGCACAATTTTTGTAAAGGAGAGAAAGAATTGCCAGAAAGAGAGTTAAACCAGAAAGAGAGTTATCATTCAGTTTTAAATTAAAATTAATAAAAAATTATTAAGTGCCATTATACTTTCTTCGTTGGGATTAACCTAATAATTATTTGTTATTTAATAATTCAATTATCCAAAATTATCGAAACCGGCGGAAGTGGTCTTCCCAAAACTTTCTCGCATACTCTCTAAGAAAGGTGTTATTCTCCATTCACCAACATAAAATTGTGGACTTTGGGTAAGGGCTTGCATGGCATGGTGAACAATAGTCATGAAATATTGATCTTTTTTATGAATTTACCAATTTTATTGAATCTATATTGTAATATTTGGTAATTAACACCCAAAAATAAAATTTTCATTTTGAAGATTTTTTCCCGACAGAACGAAACCAAAATTTGACATAGAGCTAAAATTGTAAATTTAAGCACAAGCTTTACAAGCATTTTTTTCTCATAATATTACATATCAAATCTCATTTAATTTAAGTCATTGCATTTTTGAATTATTGCATTTACATACAAGTGAAAATACTGAACGACAGACGATCAATACTTTGACAAGTTCAAGTTCAAGATTTGATAAGAACCTAATCTACATTTTAAACTCTAAATCTGTGTACTAAATTTCGTTTATCTCTTCTCTTCTCTTAAGTTCTCTTTAAGTTTTGTAATTATCATGTTCACTTGCATTCAGACAGCCGGACAAATCTATTTCCTTTTAATGGATATTCAAATTTGTTAGAAATCTACAAATTTGGTGTGACACCATAAACCAAATTTCATCCCTCTGACACAAAGCATTGTTGAGTTATCATGTTTATAGACAAACAAGCAGACAGATATAATTCCACAAACGTGTCTTTGGGACTCATAGAGGTTTAATATGTGGTGATTCGTCAAAATCTCGAGTTCATATTTTTTGACAGTTACCATATTTTCTCTTTGTGTATTTCGTAAAAAAGGAAGTAAAAAAGCAAAAATGAAACTAAGCCGAAAAAATTCACAGTATATTATAACATTCTACATGAATGGAATGCAATCTTAATACAAGCAGAATCACACTTACCAACATTTTGTGAAATAGCAGTTAATTATGATATGTTACTGTTCCCATCTACCACATGCTTCATCTTTAAAAGAAAACTTGATTTGGGGGATCACTGTCGTTTCCTGCCCACAAATGCGCTTCTAATTCTAGAGTGAGGGCGTTCTATTCCCTTAACAAACCGACCTCCAAACGGTATTACTGTCATTTCTTCATCTTAATGTGTCTAAATCCCCCTCTTTTTCGAGTGCCGCTTTCGGGGAAGTACAAAAAGCACCGTTTCCGCAGCTGTTGTTGATGTTTTCTACAAATCTGACACTTCCACGCGTCACTGGGGGACAGATAAACAGAAGAAAAAAAAGCTTCGGGGAAAGAAGATAATAATTGTTTGGTTTTCAGTTGGTATGTTTCGGAAGTTTTTAGACATAAATCCAGCACTCCACATTTCACAATGTGTCGTTTTTAGTTGATTGTTTTTAATGGAGTCAGTTGAGGGTTAAAAGTAGTAAAGTTTACTACTTTTACAGAGTTTACTATGTAAGTAAATAATAAAAAAATCGTGAAAAAGAAAATTGTTCACACAAGCTATGGATAAGTTCGAATTAATTATATATTTAAATGCTCTTTTAAACTGTTTAAAGGACTGAAAAATATTGATTAAATCTGTAAACTACAAACGAAATTTTCTTAGAAATTATAAATATTATTCTTAGTTTTATGAAATTTATTAGTTAGTTTATTCTTAGTTTTACCTAGTTTCATTTTATTTTTTAAACCAAATAATTCAACAAAGTTACTATTGAAACAACATTACATTATTATATTACAACATACCATTTGACAATCCATTGTAATAGTGGATTTAAAATGGAAATGTAAAGCAAAAAGCGTAGAGCGATCAATGCCTTAATAGCTTATCAGGGGATGAATGCGGACTGCAAAAGGAATTATAGCCTTTTTTTGCAAACAGTATAGAATAAGATTTTTAAAATGCACTTAATTGCTCTTTAACACTTATAAATTAATTGTTTCATACGGTTTGTAGGAAATGATGTAATACCTTTTGTGGTTCACATTAATTTAATTTCAACACCTGACAAGCGATTAATGCAATGATTGTTACTTAACCCTTTGCTTTACATTTCCACTTTTACTACTGATTTACGATTTACGACTTTCTTGAATTGCAACTTTTTCTGCATTTGCTTTGCATGCGATAATCTTTTTTCCTCTGTGTTCATTTTTTCAAGAACTTCCCTTTTTTCCTGTAGTTTACTTTCGGTTTGACTTTGCATTTTTGCAATAATGTTTTAATTTGTCTTTTTACAAATATGCCCCCCCACAAAAGAATATTTTAAACCACATTTTTTGGTTTAATATTTATATTTTGTAATTAATATTTTATTTTGTAACATTGATCATCACTATTCACTCTATATCAATCAATAACCATAATAAATCATTGAGTTTAACTATATTTATGAAGTAACTTACAGTAAAGTAGATATTGTTCATTTTAATAAAGAAATTAGAGAACATTTTTCAAAAATGCTTATTTTATAATTTAAATTGTTAGTTTGCGACCTCATCAGCTCATTTTTAGTAAATATAATTCTAATAATGACCTTTAATGAGAATATTGTTACGAACCCTTGACTCAGATCAACGACAAACTTACGAATGGAGTATTATTAATCCAAAATGAATTAAAGATTCATTTTCAAAAAGAAAGTTCTTTAAACTTTTTTAAATGTTAATAAAATTAAATGCAGTTTTTGTTTAGCATGTTCTTCACAAATAGTTAATCTTTTACAAACTAAATGTCGAAAAAAATATTTTATATATTTGCAGTTTTTAAATTTTATTAAATCCGATGCTATTTAATACTGACGAGTTCAATGGAGTAATTTTTTAATACATAATTTTGATATCTCTGCTTACTACCAAAAAGAATGGAATTTAGAAATAAGATATTTCGAAATAATGATAATTACGAAACTGAGTTTTCCTATTGGAGTATTCATAACTGTGGATCTTATAAGATTCTTTAATAAAACTTATCTATATCTAAGCGAGGTAATGATTATATTAATATTCCATATGGTTGTCACTCAGTTGATACAGGATGTCCCACAAGGTATAATAATGTGTCTAATATTTACGAATTCGGATAGAACACGTCGAAACGAGTATTTTGATGTCTAACGTGTGGGGTCCCCGAATACAGCGTCATAGTCAGTTTAGATTGTTACAAATACATCAAAATACTCGTATTGTGTTCTATCTGAATTTGTAAAAATTACACGTTGCATACCTTATGAGACATCCTGTATAATTGTAAGCTTTCAAATTAGAGTTAGACAATAAAATAATTAATGCAGAACTTGCATTTCATTTTATTTTCACATAGCATGCAACGACTAAAAAAATAACTAATGTGTATAATTATGTATATCCAATTACGAATTGAAAATTCTCTATCAACATCACGCAAAACAATTGCAAATGAGAGTGCTAATTGTCTCTAAAACACGAATATAGCTAAAAAAATATCTCAATTAATATAATAAATAAATGCATGTCAACGCATGAAAAACAAAACAGTTTCAATTCATTTACATATAAATGAAATAAATTCTCATTAAAACAAGGGAAAATGAAAGAATCGTCATCTTCTTCCCAAGAACCAGTGTAAATTTCACGCCAAGGAGAATCGAAACCGTCATTTCCAATATAAAAATGGCAAAACTAAATATTCTTCTGCTTACAACAACGATTAAAAAAAAGAAAATATAGAGCGGAAAGACAAGAACAGTGTTTCCTCTTCGATCCTAGGACATTAAAAATTACTTAATTTTTAGAGTGAAGAAAGAAGGAACTGTTCCATTCTCGCAAAACGAAGGCATCGTTTATCAAGAGTAGAAACTATTCGGCTGAAATAACTGAGTTTGTTACACAGACACACACACACTCAGAGGAAAAGCGGCAAAACTTATTGAAAAGGGAATTACGAACGGAATACCAGAGAGTGAGAGAGGAGCGGGGGGTGGCACCCCTCTTCCAAACGACTTCAACAGGAGTGACCATTTACTTCTCCACTTCCACCCCTTCAAAGAATCGTCTGCACAATCCTCTTTTGGAAGAAGTGTTCTGTGAAACGCCAGTTCGGGAAACGTAGAATCCGGATCATTGGTTTTCAAAAGGTTCGCATCTTTCTATTTCTCGGCCGGGAAAAAAACGATCTTTCTTTTTGTTTTTGTATTTCTCTTTTTTTAGAGGGGGGGGGGATTCTTTTCTTTCTCCCTTCCTTCCATCGCCCCGAATGTAGGAGGGGTGCGCAATGAGACGAAAAAGTCCCGCGACGGTCTCTCGCCCAAGTTGTATGAGGCGGAGCGACGTCGTATGAAAGTTAATGAAATGGACGGGTTTTGTTTTGTTGATGTTCTTTCGACACTAGCAACAACATATAAAGGGAATAAGAAGAAAAATATGTAGTATTTATTCAAGTTACAACCCTTCCTGATCTTACCCTAGTACAGTAATGATATAAGAGATTCAATTACTAATTTCAATAGCAAGTATACAGGATGGTCATAAAGCCTTTAACTTTAAAAAAAAATGCAGAAGAACTATTATATACGATAGTGTAAATTTTATATATATATTTTTTTCATTCCAGTGGATAGCGCACCTAATGTGAACATAGTGGCTTTACGATCGATTGTTATCAAAATAATGTTAACGGCGCAAAAAGTTCAATGTGTTTTTTTGGTCCCATGATTTCAAACAATATGTTCAATGTCAGTTTTGGGGTTGCATTAAAGACAAATCGATTGCAATGCCAGTTGAAGATATTGATTTACTCAGAAAAGTAAGGATCGCAGATAAGTTAAAATCACTGATCAGTAAGGATAAAATACTCGGATAAGTAAGGATCACAGATAAGTTAGGATAAGATACTCAGATAAGTTTTGTTTGGTTTAGTTATATTAACGTCCCGTTTGAAGCAACACTCAGATAAGTTGGGATAAGATAATCAGATAAGTTAAGATAAGATACTTAGATAAGTTAGGATCATATATAAGTTAGGATAAGATACTTAAATAAGTTAGGATCATATATAAGTTAGGATAAGATATTCGGATAAGTTGGGATAAGATACTCAGATAAGTTAGTACCAAATACTTAGATAAGTTAGGACACTGATATGTTACGATAATATACTCAGATAAGTTAGGATCAAAGATAAACTTGGATAAAACACTCAGATAAGCTAGGATAAGATTCTCAGATAAGTTAGGATAAGATACTCATATAAGTTAGGATAAGATACTCAGATAAGATAGGATTACATATGTTGTGTCTTATGTGAATGCCTAAATGTTTGACGAATACTTGACGAATACCAATACTTTGAATACCAACTTGACATTCTTCTAGCTACCAAGGTTGTTGTTGACTTTGTAATTTATTGATATAAATGGTTTTATTGAAATCTTCATAAAAGTATTTACAATATGTAGAGGCAAGCACTTGTTAAATTATAATAGTTTTTCACAATATTTTTTTGTAATTAAGTAAAATCTTTCAGATGAACTGGTCTATTATCATTACATCATAATATAAACATAGATTGATTAATTAAGCGATTTGGTAAATGTAAGTCCATTAATGCATTGTCAATTTTTTTTCTTTCTTTTCTTTTCTTTCTTTATTGAGAAATAATTGGACAAGATAACAGAATAGATTCAAATCTCTACATACGATGATTTTTTGTTATGCCACATTGTAAATGGTCTATTCATGCCTCATTTGGAAATATTCAAAGGCTATGGGGGTCAGAATTTGTTATTTATAAACATAATCAGGTAACAAGGATGTAGTTCCTTTTAATTTTCATTTTCCAACATATTCAAAGCAGATTGCTCAGTCATTGAAATCTTGAATAAACAAGGAGGGGGGGAGTACGAAATTTTTAACAATTACAATACTTTCTCTTTGTAAATTTCATTTACGAAAAAGTAAAAATGATTTTTCCGAATTCAAGAATGTTGAAAATGCAGCGATTCCTCAATATCTAGAAATCGAATTTTCTGATGATTATAAACAGTTTATCTTTTTATTCATATAATCAATTTAGACTGCCAGATTCATGCTTGATAATGGCAGGTCTGTCCGAAGCTAACAGTGTTTTACCTCATAATAAAATGGGTTACACAGTGGAGAATATTTACAAATCTTTCTATTTCTAAACTATGGGTTCTGGTCAAAGTAATGACCGATAGCAAGCATTTTGGTGCTTGCAAAAGTATTGACAGTTAACGATTCTTTTAGTATCGGAAACAATAACCAGCTTGTCATGAAATTTTGTTTAACTAAAATTATTTTGATCTTTATTTTTAATTCGTTTTTCTTTTTTTAATGGCGTCATGGATTAACGAAATTTGTAATCTCAAATTAAATAAATTTGCGAATCCTGTCTTGATGTGAAGTATTCATTCGGCGATAAATTTAAAAGAGAAAAATTATTTTATTAATGTATCTGTAAATTACGGTAAAAATTAGAAATCAATAATGTATATTTTATAATCACTTATAATTTATATCCTTTAGTTTTCTAATAGATAAATTTTTAATACAAGTAAATTATATGGAATGATCAGGGAATCGTAAACTTGTATCGGTTTTGTATTTTTAAATGAAAAATAAATATCAATTTTTTGTAAAATTTTGTCTTACAGAACTTTTTTATAATTCTCTAGTATTGACAGTTAACGATTCTTTTATACAGTTAACGATTCTTATATACTTCTATGCTTCTTTCTGCTAATTTTCTACAATTAATAGTTTTCAGAATTCAGGATGGCAAAAATAAAAATTGTCAAGGTATATGTACAAAGTTTCAAGTTCGATTTTACGACCGCCCAAATAAATTTTATGCGAACCTTCGTTGGAAAATGTTCTTTCCGTGTGGCCCAAGTACCTTAATCTTATACCTCCAACACGTCCTAGAGTCCTAACAACCAAGAAGAAAACAAAGCTCTAAACCTACGAAAAGTCTGATGTGTAGGACAAATACTGCTGGTGTGAATCCTGAAAGTAGCCTGGTCTGCTTGTGCTACTACTCTAGGACTAGACAGAGAGAGAATCTGAAATGGGTAGGAGGAGAATGCTACTAGGGTCAAACACTTCCAACCGTCCTAACAAAGATTAATCGTCCTTAGCCTCTGGTGCGTAAGAGGGTCTTGGTCGCGCGTCTGGGAAATGGCAGTTGCTTTAGTTCTTTTCTGTAGAAGTATTATTTTTCCCAGTAGCGTGCAGGATCATTTTCTTTGGGAAGATGGAGGCGCTACGTGCTCTTAAAGGGGATGAGTGGTGTTGGGTAAAGGCACCCCTCCCGCCCTAGTAGTGGGAAGAGAAATTAAAAATTAAAGTCAAGAGAGTATTAGTAGGAGGAGATGGTTAATGATCCTATGGGGAGATACTATGGCCAGACCGTTGCGTGCCTTAAGGAAGGTTATTGTCTCCCATGCTACTGTAGATATATTTTTTGCTTTAGTTGAAGCTGGTTAAGAGGATACAAAATTTCATCTTGGTGGAAATTAATCATGCATTTTGTTCACATAACCCAATATTACTTGCAGATAACTAGTTGTGAACTCATAATTGATGAGGCATTTGTTTTAGAAAATATAATTAGCATCTGCATCTGTAGGTAAACAAAAACATGAAATAAAATTTGTGGTTTTTAAAAAAAAAGAGATTTACAGTTCTGGTAGTTTCACAAAATGAATAATAGTATTTTATATGCGTTTTAGATTTCCCTTCATTGCTTTTCATTACCCCTTTGGAAATTTGAAGTTTGAGTTTTTAGTTTTTCTTTCAATAATAAATTTAAAATGAAATCCCTATTAACAATGAAATTATAATTTTAACTTAATATAATGTTGTTTGATGATAACTATTTACGATAACATAAATGGTGATGCATCTATTTTTGAAAATATAATAAAAATTAGAGTCTATAGAGAAATAAAAAAATTTGAGTAGAAATGTTTTTTTAAGGATTCACAATTCTGGTAGTTTAACAAAATGAATAATAGAATGTTATATGCGTTTTATTGTTAACTTCATATCTCTATAAATTTTTTCTTTGGAAATTTGAAGTTTCAGTTTTTACTTTTTATTTGAACAATAAGTTTAAAATTAAATTATTATTATTATTTAATTTTTTGAAGTCTCTACGTTGCCAACTCCCATTATCAAAATCAGTATATCACAGATCGCTCTCATAGCATAATTCTGCCTACGTATTACGCATTAAATAAAACTAAATAATATATTAGAGTCAGTTGAAAAATAGAATATTGCTATAATATCAGAATAAAATATAAACTAAACATTTATAGATAAAGGCAATTCTATTTATAAAAGATTATTCGTAAGTGTATATGTTACAATCAATATAATAAACCATTTATTATTTATAATAAAAGGTCAATGCGATAAATAATTTATACAAGGTTATAAGAAACAATAAAGGATTGATTATATTAACCATAACATATATATGAACTCCATTTTGGTTTCTGCAGAACTCTATCAATAATAGGTATGAAACTAACTTAAAAAGATAACTCTTGCTAAATTTTCGAATTTTGAGGCGATGAATATTCAAATTCTTGTTAACAGCAATCAAAGAAAAATTTAAATATTTTAATGTTATTTTTGATAATAATGTAACTAAAAATATGATGAAAATGAAGCAATATCGAAAAAATTCTAGCTACAAGGAATATCAGAACTTGCTATATTAATAAATTAGACCGGACTAAAATGGAATCAAACTTCAAAAAATAACGCAATTATAAAAGAATATATAACTTGAAGTATATATATAAATACATACTTCATAGTATTCAGAAATATAGAGTTATTCTGATCAAAAAATTAGTTTGCATTTTTTGAAAAATGTTACTAACAATCGATTTAGACAATATTTCATTTCCAGCAACAATACAAAATTAGAAAGTTAGAATAAAGGGTATGATAAGCATTTAGATTTACATAAAATACAATATCTGTTATATGTTATTATATCCAATTTAGGTAATAAAATGTAAAGTTAAAAACCAGATTGCCCGTTCTTTAAAACATCATATTATCAATTTTTATACCAAATTTTCAAAACAAATGTTTATAAGTTAAAATTATTTCATTGCTTCTAGTATTCAGTATTAAATAAAAAATAAACAAATTGCATTATAGAAACCAAACTAATGTTTAAATTCCTGCTTTATTTGGAGAAACACTTGTTTGACTTTTGTCATCAGTTAAACAACGAAATTGTTATAGAATAAATATTGCGGTGTGAAATAAATAATAGTGCGAAAAATCACAGTACAAGTTGAAAAATATTTAAAATAATAGAAATCCAATAATGGAATTCAAAATTAATCTTAAACAGAGAAAAAGTTTACAAGTACTTGGGACATATGTTACACTAATTATAATTAATGACGATATAAACTATGAATCATATTTCATCTGAAAACTTTTGCAGATGCTTTCCCTTTAATGTAAAGCAGCACATCTGTCTAAGATGAAAAAGAATGCATCTGCGAAAGATCTCGTAAAAATCGCTTAACAGCATATAGCAATTTTGACTAAGTGCTATACACAAAAAGATAGATTTAATAATTAATTTTTCAATTCAAGAATATGTCTTATACTTTCAATCAATCATTCTGCCTTCTTATCGTTGTGTTGACATTTTCAATCAATACCTCATTTTTCTTGTAGATCCACAGTTGTCGAAATCTTATCAAGTGGCGAAGAGTAACAAAAAATATTCCAAAGAAATAAATCCATCATTACCTATAAAAGTACGTAAGTAAAATAAATCTTCATTTCAAACTGGATTTGCAGACGATTCGGTAATCGGCCATCAATCGAATAAAAAAAAATCGGAAAAAAAAGGTAAAAACTGATGCAACCGTAACTAAGAGCCAATGATTCGAAAGTATTTTTATCTTTCGTCAGAAAAGAAAAGAAAAATAAAAAATAAAAAAAGAATTAAAAAAAGTCAAGAAAAAATTTTCTAAAACAGAAGTAACAATATCGACCGGAGAAAAAAGAACTATAATAATTGGCCATGTACAATTCTGAAAAGATAGAAAATAATAACGGAATGGAATAAACAGCAAAAATAAAATGGTGGAAAAATAGTTAAGAAAGTTGGCAGACAAAGATCTTTTGTTGAAAGAAGTAAGATTGAAGCTAGAAAAATGGCCGATGGTTTTCCAGGGAATCAGGTGCAAACTTGGTTTTCGAAGAAAAAGAATTTGACGTAAAGAAAAGAATGAAAGTACATATATAGTTAGTTATATGTGATCATATCCACACAGAAAAAAGGAGAGAAAAAATTGATAGAATAATCCTAGTCTCCAAAAGACCCAACAACAAATGTCATCCCGTTATCTAAATGGATTATATTTTCATTCTTTTTTTTTCTACTTATAACAATGGTAATACGGCAGATTTTCATTATTAATACGCAGAAGAAAGAGAATGTTCAGTTACATTCACTATCGCCATTATTGGAGAAAAGAAAAGCAAATAAAAAATCATAATAAATTTTCTGAATATTTATGTCAACAAGAATTACTAGCGCTAAATCAAACCGTTTATGAAATTAATATAAGAAAGAAATTCAATTTTTAAAACAAAGTTGTTCAGAAATAAATTTATTTAAAATTGTTTTTTATTCACATTTAATTAATGCACAAAAAAAGAAGAATTTTGCCTTAATTCCTTTCTGTTATATTAATCAATAATTAAAAATAATCCGCTATCATGAAATTTTTTTTCACATAAAGCCTACCAGGTAGAGCTATAGGTATGGCATCAAAATATCATAAATTAATCGATTAACTAATAAATTAATTTTTGGAAATATTAAAATAGTGAAGTGTTATCAAAGATATTTAAATGCACAGAAATTTAAAACTCCATCATATCAAGAAATGAATGAAAATTGAAGTACAGAAATTATTTGTTTATGAATATGAAGTTAATCAAATTATATAAAAGACACTAAAAAAGGCGAACATTTAAGGGCTAGAATATGGTCATATCAATAAGTTTACCATTTCCATTTAACTATACAAATGAAACGAAATGGAAAAACAATTTGAAATGAACAACAAAAAATCTCCTTGAATTAAAACAACAATTTGAATCAGTCTGCAGATTACACACATTCCAAGTTTTCCGGATATTATAATTTTGTAACTGATGTAGAAGACATCAGCATATAATAATTTATTAGATTGTTTATGAAAATTTGTGTTTGTTCTCTCGTCAAGCAGAAGAAAACTCGCCAAAAAATCCGCCATTTTACATAATAACAAACGGCAGATTGGGTTGAATTACAAATTTTCTGAATAACTACATTTGACTAGAAATCGTTCTCAAAAATCAATTATGGTGAAAAATATTATCCTTCAGTTAGACCTATTTTCCTATGAATCTTAATATAGTAAAATGTCGTGTCAGAAATTTTCATTTTGTAAAATCCATTAGCCTGTATTATTTTATATTGCTAAAGGATGCGAACTCGCCAATACATAAAAATTTTAATCGTCTCAACAATCCAATGCGCTTCATTGCATTTTTTTTTTTTTTTTTGGTATTGGCGACTGGCATCCATTGGCATATCCATTGGCTTTGTCAAGTAGATTTCTTATAAATGATACTTCTGACATGCGATTTCAAGTGGGGATATGCAATTTAATTAATTTTAAGCTAAATATGATGGTTTAAATTTTTTACCCAATACAATAATACAAACATTTTTTCAAACATTTCATCATTTATGTCAAAATATAGATACATCATTTAATTCATAATGAAATTACTAATCAAATATATTCCAGACTCGAATTCTATAAATCAATGGTGTTGATGCTTTAGATATAAACATACAGATTAAACGACACTGTTTTTTTTCCGATTTTGATTCTAACTTCTTAGAATCAGAATAGAAACAAATTCTCGATTGACTTTTGAAATTGAATATCTTTATCTTTTTATACATTTTCTTATATATAACTTTTTACAGCTTCATTTCCTTCACACCTGTAAATTGTAAATTCAAGTTTGTAAATATTAAATTTTGTAACTGATTTTAACTTCCTTCCTTGATGTATTAGAATTCTATTTAACATATTCAGTTTTTCTTCGGTCAATTAATATTTTAATGCTTTCAGTTAGTTATCAATCAATATTTTAAGTTGAATGAAACATTAATTTCAAATAAATGGAATCATCTCATCATTAATTAGTGAAAAAAACAGTAAAAGATCCCGTAAAATTTACAAAAATGTACTATAAAATATATTAAGAATTAAAAAAAAAAGAAAGGAAGAATTATTAACAAAAATGAAATTAAAAAAAAACATACTTTTGCAGTAAGATAAGAAAATTAATCCTAAATGAATATCAAAAAATTTATTGAACAATTATTAAAAATATATTACATATCTGATTAAATGTGTTCAAACTTCTGATTTATTTACAGTTTTTCAGTTATTGCTCATGCTTTTTCAATTTTGATTTGAGACCCTTATTTTTGACGACAAACAATTAATTTCTACTTCTTTGTGTACCAAATCAGTATTGTAAGAAACTTTTTATTTGTTAATTAAATTAATCATTTTATTTTATTTATTTTTACATTATGTAGTACTTTATTTCATTTATTTATTTTTGTTTCACATCATATAGCCTTTTATTTTTCGTACAACCTAAAATATTCCTTTATTATCATCGTCCTTTTTGAATAAGATAAACAACAAATAATTATAAAATAAAATAATGGAAAGTGATAGAGAAAATGGTTAAGAAAACAGACATACGGAAAACTAAAGTTGAAAGTAGTGAGATTGAAACAAGAAAAATGGCAGACGACTTTGAACAACAAAATGTCATTCTAAATGGATTACACTTTGAGCCTTTCTTTTCTTTTATAAACATTGGCAATGAGATAGACGTACATCATAAATTCGCGGAAGAAAGAAAATGGCTTGTTTAATTTCCTGAAAAGACAACTGTCTTCTTAGGTCGAATGCATTAACTGATTGATTTGCAAAACATTTCGTACTCGATAAAAATGTTTGCGACAGAAGTAGTTTCTTTCAATTCTAAAATCAGTTTGCAGGGAGAATTCATTATTTAGAAATGTCCCGAATATTGTTTATTCAAGAATAAAATTTTCTCCTTCAATAAAAATTGCAACAATTTACAGAATTTTGAAAATTTACATAAAGGTAATTTAGATGTGTGCTAGTTGAAAGTTTATAAAATTAATGCTGATGTTTTTTGGATAACTACTTTGTACTAAAAAACATTATTTGAAAAATGCATGTTTAATAATTATAGGAATCTTTCACTGCATTTACCATAAACGGCAAATGATTTAAAACTTCATCTGATTTTAATAATTAGATGGATCTGATATATCATTTGAAAACTAATTTTTTCAGTTCAATTTATTTTTCTTTTTTACTTTTTCTGTCGACAATTTTATTTATTTATTTATTTTTGCTTTATATTAGTTCCAGTATTTTATTGTCCAACAAAAAAAACTTGCATTATCAAAACGAAATAATGCTGTTATCTACCCAAGAGCATTATTTAACCGATGAATTTCGCTAGATCAAATAATTATTAGAAATTGTTATTTTTATTGAAAACTTATTTACAGGTGATTTTTGTTTGCTATTTTATGATAATTATTGCATTTAGATATCTAAAAAATGTGCATTCAATTAAAAATAACCGTATGTTAGCAGCTCATGAACCATTCATTTTTGCGGTTTGATCTCTAATAAATACTCTCAAGGATGGAATTTATTTTATTATTATCTATTAAAATTAATTTAATTATATTACACCAGTTTTAATAGTTTCATGCTGCCTTCACCATTTTAGTAATGAAATCGGTGAGGGTTAAATAAATAAAATACCATCTTTATCAAACATTTATCCAATAATTATTTATTCTTTTATAAATGGGAAGAAAAAAATAAGAACGATAAAAAATATTGCTTTATTTTTTATTACTGATTTTTTCAAAGACATAAAATTAAAAATCCACACGAAACACCTATCAGGTGTTTTAAACATTGTGTCTTCATTATTTAACAGAAGAGAAAGTTAGATTCCATGATATTATCTATTTGATACCTATACTGCGAACCTATAGCCCATAAATTAACATAGTATATTTATTTTCATCATTTCTGTTAGTATATTTATTTTCATCATTTCTGTTTTATTTAACATCGATTTCGTTTGGATTTTTCAGATTGGATGTATCTTGTTATTAAATTAGATACGGAACAGAGGAATGGATACAAAGAAAAGAGAAATAAAAATAAATTAGCATATTTTAATAAAAAAATATTACTTTATTAAAATTATTTTTCCATACGATGTATGCTGTGATTATAAATAATTTTAATTTAAAAATAAATATATTAAAAAGCAAAAAAAAGTGAAATAATGCCATTCTATTTTTATAGCATAAGCTTTTATATATATAAAAAGAGAAATATTTAGAGTTATTTAGTTAAATAAATTATTTGAAACTGAAGACAATAACAAAAATTTAATGAACATTATAATAACGTTAAAACAAATATTAATTCATAATGAAATGGCCTTCGTTTGTTTATGTAACTCCTGTAAAAATATCAGGAATTTAAGATTAAAAAAATGGTTAGTTTAAAATATCAGATAAATATTCATCAAAATATTTTGAAAAAATGCTAGAAGATTTTTATTTATACTAAAAGTGCTTAGATAAACAAATCTAATTAAGTATATTTTCAAGGAATTTAAAAATACATTTTCGCGAGAATCTGTTTTTATAAATATTAAACATTAAAGATTATTTTTTCGTCTTTACTTCATAAAATCTAAGCATTTTTCTTTCAAAATAAGGAAAAGGGCAAAACTATTTGTTTATATTTGGATTGTCGAAACAAATAACTTAGTCAACAAAAAATAGCTTTTATTAATATTTCCAATGTTTCTAGGCAATAAAAACTTCTTATATATCACAAAATATTGACATCTATATAATAGGGATAAAGAAATATATAATAAATCTAAATTAAGCTAATACAACAGACGAAAAATTACAGTCGTTCTTCTAACAATGATATTAGTTTTTGAGGCAGATGTTTCTTTTAGTTGTTTATTCAGAGTATGTTTTCGATTGTAGCCGTGAGTAATACGATTTTAATATCACCTTTTCTGAAATGAAAAGTTAAAGAGGTTACTTTGAAAGGTGAAACAATTCTATCTGTTTCTATCTGTAATAATGTTTACTGTAATAATTTTTCGTGCTCCACAGTGAATTAGTTCCGGTCAGTTAAATTACTGCGTGACGGCGCGGGAGTGTTTCGGTGCACCTTGATGCGCTTTTCGTGAACTGCCATTTAACAACGAAACGTAAAACAAACATCGAATCCTTTGGGTCTAACCCTGCAGGAAATGATAGTAATAATAGCAAAAGCAGGTCCCCCCCCCAAAAAAAAAGAAAAGAAAGAAATGCTTCCAAGAGAAAGAAGAAAAAGAAAAGAAGAACCTAAATCCGGTTTCAGGAGAGTTACAAAAAGAATTTTCCAAATCTGTCATACGAAGAAAAGAGGGAAAAAGAACAAAAAATAATAATCATAAAGACAGGTCCATGTGTGCAGCATTCACCGTTTGACAGATAATTTGTCAGGTCAAATCATGTCCCAGAAAAAAAAGATACAAAGAGGAAAAAGCTACAAATGGGTAAGACTGCTTTTTTATCTCAGTCTCAGCTGCTGTCATCTTTGTGCCTCGGGTAGGTAGCAAAAGACGATGCGTATAAAAAGTGGTACTTTTGAGCAAGTTGGAATCTCCATTTCATCTACTCAATACCACCCCCTCACGACAAATTGTTTCGAACATTGAAAACAGGTATTTTCTGCCCATCTTTTTTTCTTCATAAAAAGAAAATCCACCCAAGTTATTGCGCTGTGGTATAAGGTTTCTTAAGGTGAGAGGTTAAAAGTTTCCTTCAAAAATTCACCTTTTGTCAAGGTCGAAATAAGGAGAAATCTTTTTTTTTTTTAACAATTTTTTTTCCCGAAATATATACTATTGAAGTGAAAAGAGTAGAATGTAAAACGTAAAGAATTACCTTCGTGAAATTAATTGCTATTTCTTATTCGACACGATCAAATGAACTTTAATTAGTAAGTGCTATTTATACGTTTGAAACTTGAAAAAAGCTAATAAAATGTAAGAGTTTTTTTTTTATGGAACTGAGAAAAAGATTCTAATTTCTAAATAAAATAAATTGGTCATTTCTTAAAAGAATTTTTTATTCCAATTTTCTAATTGCGGAATTTTAATTTTGTGTTAATTTTCCGGTGGCAAAAATTCCGGTGGCTTTTTTCGACCGAATGAAATAAAAATTAATACTCAACTACATTTTTAGTAACAAGATCATGTATTAAATTTCATTTATCTAACTCGCTGCGTTTATATTGATTAGAAAGTACTAATTGACAGAGGCTCACTTTTTAACGGATTTTCTTCAAAATTTGATATAAATCTATATTTTAGATGCTTGAAACTGTGTCTCAAATTTCATTTTGTCAAAATCAACGCGTTTTTTAATTATCGAGCTTACATAAATATAAAAATATAAATCAACAAACATTCAACCCTTTCGCAGATTTTATTCAAAACTTGAACGAAACTATACTATAGATTCTAAAACAATCTACCAGATTTCACTAAGCTAAACTACTGAGTTTTTGAGCTATCGCATCTATATGCATGCGGAATTATAAATATCGTTCAATAAACACCTAGTCGGATTCTGTTCAAAATTTGATACGTACTACTACTACTAATTAAGATACTAAATCTGTGTACTAAATTTTATACATCTAGTTTTTTACGTTTTATATTTATTGTGTTGAGTTATTTCCGGATAGACAGTTTTCATGTTAATAAATTTCGTTCGAAATTTGATAAAAATCCAGAAATTTGGTTTAAAACCCACCTACAATCCTCAATTCCTCCACAATTTAATCTGTTTGATGCAAAATGTTTTGGAAGAATCATTTTCACAGACAGTCAGACAATTCCCAAAACATCAGACAATTTTTGATCCCAAAGATATCTAAAACCCGAAGATTTATCAAGTTCGAAGATTACAATACTTCCTCTTTGTATACGAGTATTACATTGTATACTCGTATACAAAGTAATGTATACATCGCGTATCCATTACTTTGTATACGAGACAATTTCGAGAAATGTCTCCTCGTACAGTTCCCATTCTATATCTTAATCCTGGACTGCAATGAATATGGATTAACAACCGTATCCAGTCTATGATTCATTGTGTCTTCCTGTCCATCTAAATCTCAGACGCAAGTTACTGTGGCCGCAATCAGGGTCCGATTCAGAGTTCCAGCCATCACTGACCCTCTCTTATGACAGTTGCAACGCCTTGTATGCAGATTATGTCAGCGAGAAATGGATCTGCGGTAAAGGAACAGGCAGCTAGCCAAAATGGAACCATGCGAGGTCAGTAGATGGAGTTGTGATGGGCGAGTTTATTGGGATTTGAATATGCTCCCGTTTGTTGCAGAGATTTACTCGGTACTCATACAACACAGCTAATAATTGATTATTTAACGCTATTTAATATAAAATAAATAGATAAGCTAGACAATAAGTATATAATTTATTGTCCAGCTGTATGTAATCTGTATACTGTACGTATCTGAACGTATGTAATCTGTATACTGTACGTATCTGAACGTATGTAATCTGTATACTGTACGTATCTGAACGTATGTAATCTGTCGACACTGTTACGTTCAGTGGTGGCAAGTTGGTAGGCTGTACATAAGAAGAAGCACGCATGTAGTGTGTAATATCATGCATTATTGTATAATACACTCAATATTACACAATATCGTATAATATCGAAACATATTGCACACAGTGCTGTACAACCTGCGGTGTTTAAAATTTTCCGATCTATCCGATATGTTTCAACATAATAATTTCTTTTTCTTGTATTTAGAAACTTATATTGTACAAACTGTTTCTATTTTAGTTTTAACAGGCCACCTTCGTTATCTACTGGTTCGCCAAAGAATATTTATTGCGTTTATTTTAATTTAAATCTCTTATACATAACTTGATGTCGTGTTTCTCTTAACAAAGGAGAGTTTTGTCTAATAAAATCGAGTTTCTTGACATCATAGTGACTATAAAAACTGATAAGTCTGGGCAATCTATTTCGAGCTGCTTGCAGTCTTTTGTTTATTGTAATTTCACTTTCTGATTCCTTAGGCAAACTGCTTCGATAATCAGTAAAATCCTTTTTCCACAGCTTTCAACAATGGAAGAAAATTACATAATTAAAAATTTGATGTAGCAATAATAGATGTTTGAATTTCATTGCAACAATAAAATCTATTGTAGAAAATAAATTTTAAAAATTAACAAAATTCAAGAAAAAAATCGTGAAACTACTAAATTAGTATCAAGAAAAGGAAAAAAAAATTTAAAAGGTATCAAAAAATACGCAAAAATATTTTCGGAAATCATCACACGAAAGTGCCAACTGGTTGATTTTCAATTATTCAAAATTATGCATAAAATTTAAAAAAATCGCTTTGACTTATACACTTCCACCCTCTAAAGTATATTTTTGCCAAATTTGGCTGCTGTAAGTGAAACAGACTTTCGAGTAAGGGACTAACAGGCACGCACTCACGCACATTCATTTTTATTAGTAATAAGGATAATTTCGGTTTGCATTCATAATAATGGACAACTATTCATATTAAACTGTTTCTAAACTCAGTATTTATTAATTATTACCTCAGTTATAATGAATGATAACTAGTACGTTTACCTATTAACTTCATTAAAACTTTCGCACAGCCTTAAGCCTGAACAATCAGGAATGATAATGCCAACTCTCATCGCTAACGCCTATTTGAAATATAAATAATTTATCAAAATGCTCTATCGTTGTTGTGCAGCTTTTACTTAGATCTTTAATAATTATTCTATAATTATATTTTGTTGTGATAACATGTAGTTAATCAAAGTTGTTTGATACGACTAAATAAATCTTATTTACCAAACATCTGTGACAACCAAATTAATGACATTAATATAGTCATGTCGATGCATTTTGATAAGTTTTTTCAAAATAAAAAAAAGTATAATTTAAAATTCTGGTTGCGTGAAAATGACAAAGCATTCGGATTGGTTATCAACACTTACAAAATGGCGAAATCCTTTGGTGACGAAAATTAGTGAAATCGAACTAGCTGCTGAGCTTGGGGACATTGTTTAAATTTTGTTTTGTGATATCTGTCGAAATTTCAGATATGAAAGGGACAGATGATTCTTGATAATATATAGAGGAGTTATGGACTTTTGTATATAATTGAAATTGGGAAAATCGGTACATTATATATTTTATTTAATGTTTGCGACATGCAAACTAGATCAAGAATTTTCCAAACAGAGAATGAGCTGTGAAGTAATGTTTAAAAAGTTTATATCGGAAATGGTTGATGGATTAGGTCTCTTTAATTTGAAATAAAATTCATTTGACATTAATTTCATACGAAATAAAAATTGGCAAAATTGGTATAGAATTTGTGGCTAAAGATATGGTACATTTATTTTGCCTATTATATTATACATACAGATAGTGGTCAAATAGCTTGTGGCCAGAGGCAGCAAACATGCATAAATCTGAGTAAATAAAAAGGTTTAAATGTCTACACAAATTAAACCTGAAATTAATTTATTGAGAGAAATAAGACTATTAAATTCTGCATAATAGATTTAAATGAATTTATGTAAACATCATCCTACATTTCCACAGACCGTCTCGTCGCAAAAGACGGCTAATGATAAAAGAATTAAAAGGCAGAACTCCAGAATAAAAACAAGTTTTAAAAATCTTTAACCTCTTTAATATTTGTCTAAAGCAAATTCCATGAAAAATTGGAAAAACCTGCGAACAAAAATAAACATGTTTTCTTCTGCGGTTTTCACTGATCACGCATTAGTTTTGCTTGAGGCTTCTCAAAACATGACAAAGCATCGTTATTAAAATATTTTTTTAAGAAAAACACCTGAAATCACAAATAATCAAATCTTCAGAGACCGCTACCCCTTTCCTCACCAGGAGTTCGAGAATAAAAACAAGAAAATTCCTTCGCTAACGACCTTAACTCTAACAGGTGAAAGAGGTCTCCCGATTCCTTTTTTAGGGGAGGTCAGAGTTCGACTTTAAGGGCCAATTACTTCTCTTGCTGACCCCCCATCGGGTCCTTTCGGTCTCCGAAGAAAGATATCCCCATGGATTTTCGATCGTTTGCAAAGAATTTTTTATTTCCTTTTGCACCCCAGGTATCTTGTTCCATTACTCCCTTTGGGCTTTTAAAAGTTCGCAACCCTGCTAGGAACCATTACGTATTATCTAGAAACGAGAGAGGAGAAACTCTGCCCACGCATGTTTTACTACCACCCTCTTCCCCATCCCATGATTTCTTGTTGAGCAAGTGCGAGCATCAAACGATATGGATATTCCAACACCCACAGGTAAGGATGTCGTAGTTACTTGAGGAATGTGGTGTAAGATTATGGAAGCACATAAAATAAGAGTTTATTTGACAGACACCATGGAAAAAAAATGTGTTTCCAAAGAGGCTACAGAGTGTATGTTCAATAATGAGAATAATGCTGTTGTTTATTTAATACTACCCTCTGAATTTTTCATGTGCAATTGTTTCAATAGCTTGGGAAACAATTTTCTAATTAGTAATAGGCAGTAAACAAACTTAAACTGTCACTTCATGAATTTCAAATGAATATAAAAAAAAGCTAAAGGGTTTAATTTATAAATTGTTGATAGTTTTTACTTGATTATGTTTTTGGAGTGTATATTATCTATAAATGCCCTAAAGACAGTGGCATAACTAGGGTGGAACAGACAGAGCACATGCCTTGGGCACAGTTGCCATGGGAAGGAACCAATTCGTTTTATTTAAAGGAAAATTAAATTTCTTACAAGGTTTTAATCTCAAAATTTAAAAAAATTAAATAGGTTTCAGCAAAAAAAGAGAAATTAGAAAGCTTCTCAAGGCTTTAATTGGGAATAAAGTCTCAATAGAAACTTATTATTATCAACTTATGGCTTAAAGCTTATGGCTATATCATGTATTTATCAGAATAAATTATTAATAAAATCATATTTTTTTTTTCATAAAAAGAGTGGAGATACTATTCATTTCAGTATTTTGACGACGATCAATTTCCGACGATTCTGTCTTATTAAGGGGCGAGACGCAGAAGGATGTGTGCATTTCCGGAATTCAATTTATTGTTACATGTAAATATTTCATCCTTTTATCTATCCTCTCACTCCTATTTTATCGAAGTAAACCCATCCTAACGCATGCACAAAAGCGTGGAGAGTTTCAGAATCCGTTGGCAAATAATAAAATAATTTATTTTCTTGGAAAGGGTAGACATTTTAAATTTTCCAAATTTACGCGAAAGCAATGAACACTCAACAGCATAACTAGAAACTCCATAAATTACAAAAATTTTTAATAAGAGTATTATAGAAACATATTATCTGAAACTACCCTCCTGAAAATCAATTCATGAATATTAGAAAGTATATTTAAAATTCCTTTAACTGAGAGACATATCTGAAGATAAAATAACGAATGGAAAGTATTCATAATAAAATTAAATTTCCCAACTTTTCTTATTTGGAGTGTCGTTAGAAGACAAAAGGAAAACCATGGCGGCAGATTGTTGAAAAAAAGCCCGAAAGATTACATTTATTTTCATTCATTAAAAAACCCCTCTATGAATCAGAAAAAAAGAAGAAAAAAAAAGAACAACAGTATTTTGAATCCTGGATCTTTTGGGATATAGATTATTGCTTTTGAATGCAAAAAAAAAAAATAGGAAATAATTTTCCTTAAAAATGAAAGCATCTAGGATAGAAATTATAAGCAACAAATATCTGTACATTGATTTAAGACGATGTAGATACATTAACAAAACATCAATCGATTATTTTAGCCATAATCACAAACATTCATAAATTTGTTTCCTTACTTTTGAATCATGTGAGGAAGCTATACTGATACTTTTGACGATGGCAAAATAAAGTAGAAAGTGTAAAAATTCTTTTAGCGAACTAAAACTTATATTTTCATATTCTAGAACTTCATTGCCACATATAAAGTCTCTATGAATTAGTTATATTGAGTATAAATTGACTTCAAAGAAATTATAAACACATTCACTTCCATAAAAGTGTGGAAGGTAAATTTATACTATTTCTCATACGTAAATTCTTAAACATTTTTCGAAATTATGTATCTTTTTTCATATGTATATAAATTTTTTAAAATTTAGATTATAGCAAAGTTTAATTATCTGTCTTAGGTAAATTAATAATGAGTTAATTTTAATCCATCTTTAAGGTTTTGCGTAATTGCATATTTTATCTCATGCACGTGTTTTCAGTTTATCACAAGGTGCTAAATGTATTACTAAAAGCTTTTAATTGCTAATTTTGATGAATTAAACATTAAGCATGATATTATTCTGCATATTATTACAGATATTAATTTAATGACTAAGACTTCACAATGTTAATAAGGAATTTATTCCAGTGTTCAAAATTTCCATAAAATGCCTATGACTTGAAATTAATATACATAACTTTTTATTATTATTCATTTATATATATATATATATATATATATATATATATATATATATATATATCTTTTCGATGTATTAAGAAATTTGTCAAAATTTTGTATATTTTTTAAAAATATGATATAAATAGAAATCATTTTTGTTTTCTATTTCTCTCATGTGTTAATAATTCTACAATATAAAGTAATAGATTTCTTTCATTTGCGCTTTATTTAAATTTTTAAAATTAGAATGGATAAAATTGTACAAATTTAGCATACAACTTTCGATCTGATTTCATAAAATTTATTGACCAGATATACTTTGAATTATACTGATACATTTTACATTCAAGAGCTGTCTATATGCAACGATTACTGAGAAGTTATTTGTTAATGTTTATATCATATTAATTCCAATATATTTTATACATTATTGTTTAGATTTAATTGCATTTTCAATCCTTGTACTCCTTAATATAAGGAGTAATAAAAAAGTAGGTGGAAGAGCACAGTTTTGATATTTGCCATGTGCGCTCTTTAATCTAGGTGCGCCATAGCCTATAGAGCATTTAATGTGATACAAAATCACTCAGAACTCTATGTAGATCACTGGACATAGAGCAAACAAATTTGACACATACGTTATTAAGTAATAGGTACTCAATAAGAATGGGTTTTTCGAAACTTTACTTCAATTTCCAATTAATATAAAAATAATAATTTTAATTTTTACTCAATAATTTTAAAGCATATTAACACATTCTTACATCTTTTTAAAATTCAATATTTTGCCTTTTAGTTTTTATCCTCACGATTTTTTTAATTTTTAAAATTTTTTCAAAATTAGTTTTAATTGCAACTTTATAACGATGCCTTTCTTTTATAACAAACGTATGAAATAAAATGGCATGGTATAAAGAAAAATAAGTAAACTTTAGACTTTGCAGTTTATTTTAAACTGGTGATTTAATACATTTCAAACTTCAAAGGATTTTTTTAGCATGATAAAGTCTTTACGGTTCTCATTTTATTTTTTAAAACTGCATTTTGTTATAGTATCTAAGTACGGAATGTAGTAACGTATTCAGTCAAGACAAGACAGTTTAAGAAAACCTAAAACATTATCATGCTACTATGCCTTGGATTATATAAACGAATTTCTTTTAAATTTTTTTTTCAATTTTAAGCTACAAGGATTAGGAATTGAATAATCTGAAAAAAGATATCACGAAATACCTAAAAGTAAAGAAAACTAAACTTAATAAAACCTGTTTTTTCACGAATTGTAAGAATCATGAATAGATTTTTTTTGTGTGTGAATGCATACGTCAGCGAAAACAAATATTGCAGTAAATTGTGACAACAAAGAATTTAAATATCAATGGAGATAATATGTCCTTTTTTTAATTATACCGAGTTGAATTTTTTTATTATTTTTTCCAAATGAGTAATCTAAAAATGAAGATCAATATTAAACTGCTTGTTTATTTCTTCTTCAAAACAAACCAATGAAAAACGGCGATTCAACATGCATGTTAATCGCATTCAATATAAAGACATTTTATTGGACAAGTAGATAAAGTCTGGTTTTCAATTGGATGAAATATAGCATGTGACTCTGACAGATGGAAACTGACAACTTTTCTCTAAAAACATCTGCTATACAAGAGTGAAATCCCAATCTCGAATAATAGATGATTAACTAGCGTGAAAAAGTCATGCGAGTGTTTTTTTAATTTTAATTATGCATGATTGCGTGTTTATTGGGAAACAACCAGCTACTGATTCATTTAGCAAAAAATATACGAAGTTTTATTTCTGTTTCGTACTTCATTAATAAAAGCTTTTTTTTTCCTTTGCCAGTTGATTATTCACGATAAAACACGCGATGTTTTTGTGTCTCATGTAAAACTGTGTGACATTTCATTCAAATAAATGCAAATGTTCAAAGAATAAAAATGAAGTCAAATTTAAATTGAAGTAAAATATGATAGTTCAAAATAACAAAATTTAAGGAAGCTTTTATGTATTTTTACTGCATGCGTAACAATTATAAAAATTCTGAATAATAAACAAATTGTTCTTGCATATTTCCTGATGCTAATGTTTGTTTTCTAGAAATAATCATTATAACAATTATTATCTTGTCTGCCTAGAACATTCGATGATTAATGGCAACATGGCGTAAGAAAATTCTTTTTATTCAACTATTTCTTAATAATTTTTATTCTGGTATTATGTCTCGTTCAGTAATTGAAAAATATGCTTGCATTAACGTAATTATCTAATGCTTTGTATAGCAGATTTTTAAAAGCAGACTACATCAATATTTCTTGTAAAATCCATGAAAAAAAATCTATTAAAAATACAAGGTTATTGATAAATAGTATTTTTGCTTTGTAATCACATATTTCTGAAACTAAAATTGCTTCTAATCCTAAATTATGTATTTTATGCTTCTAAGATTATTTATAGCTATATTAATAATCATGTAATATTTATGAAAAAGAAAATTATTATAAGCATCAATATACTTTATGAAATTTATTATGTTAGAAAATGGAAATTCAGTAAGGAATTTCGGGTGCAGACGACATTAATTTTAAGTATAATTTAAAAAGAGATATTATGCTTGAGATACTTACATTATGCAAAACATTTTCTTTTTAAATATAAAAAAATAATAACTTATATATATTGTTAGAGCTTTTTAAAAAGGGTTGTCTGAAAAAAATTAATTATAGGGGATAATTTTGATCAGTATTAAGAACCCATTTTTGAAATTCGTAGATAAATATTAAAGGATATTAGTTTGATAATTCTAAATTAAATAGTTTCTTTAAAATGTTCTCTTTTTAAAGGTGAAATTTCTGCAGACAAATTATTATTTTTTTTAAAAGGAAATAAATAAAGGGGGTTGGAATTTTAAGATACAAAAGGATCTCTATTTCACATTTTCCACTTGCCATTCTTCGTAACTGGAATTATTTTATGGCACAAATAAGTTTCTGCAAGTGCATGTGCTTGCGCGTGGGCGTGTGTTTGAACTGATTTCTGAGCCTTGAAGAGAAAAAAAAATAGTTACAGATTTCAGTAGCTCTAGCTTTTCGTTAGAAGTTATTCACAAAGACTTTTATTGAAGGAAAATCAAATTCACAAATATATTTCCTATTTAAATCTTATCAATATAAAAATAGAGAATTCTAAACTAGTGTTTCCTTCATTCCCTTTTTTTAACTAACCGTGTTTCATCTTTAAATATCTTCTGAATACATTGATATGTATTTTGGATTCAATATGCTCCACAATTATAAAGTCAAATTCATAAAGAGATTTCCTGTTTTAACCTTATAAATATAAAAAAAGATAACTCACAACTGATGTTTCCTTCATCCTTTTTTTTTTTTTAAATAAACCATGTTTCTTCTTAAAATGTCTTTTGAACATTTTCGTAAACTTCATTGACATTTATTTTGAATTCAATATGCTTCACAATTATAAAATCAAATTCGTAAAGAGATTTTCTATTTGAATCTTATCAATATAAAAACAGAGAACTCTCAACTAATGTTTCTACCATTCCTTTTTTTTAGATAAATTGTGTTTCTTTTTTAAATATCTTTTGAACATTTTCGTAAACTTCATTGATATGTATTTTGAATTCAATATATTCCACAATAATAAAGTTTTTTCTTTCACTAATTTTCTAAAAATATAATTTTGTACTTGTACGTCCTTAATTTTTATTCTGCCAAAAATTACATTTTTTTTTCATTCATGAAAGGAAACTTAGCAATACTAATTTCAAGTGGATCATTTTTCTTCTCCCCCCCCCCAAAAAAAGGAGAATGATAAAGAAAAAAAAATATCTTTCACTTCAAATAAGGTTTTCAATGAGACTGGCTACCACAATGTTCTATATCACGCCATGACACGCGCCAAGCTTATTAAGATTCAACGACCATTTTCATTACCCAAGAAACTAGCTGGGATTACTCGCTGATATTTTATGAATAGCAGAGTAGTTATCAAAATTCAGCGTTGCTACCATGTACCGTTATTCAAATAAAACATTCTTCAACTATAAAAAAATATACAATGAAGTGGAAAAAAAATTCTCTAACGTTTGTCGTCTTAATCTAGTTGAGTTTTCGAAAATGTTTGCCTTCTTTTTTCACCAGTTATTTTTATTTTCTTTCAGACACTTTCCACGTTCTTTTTGCACCTGCTTTTCTACTGGCTGCAGCAATA
>JAPMOR010117111.1:0-14045 GCA_026543865.1 Argiope aurantia
ATCTGTGAAATATTCGAATAAAAGAAGAAGAGAAAAATTGATGGCACAATTTTGCGCATATTTTAACAGATGTTTTTGCATAATGCTTCTTTGAATCGCATGCCAGTAATGGTATTTTGTCAACAGATGTTAGTATTCTCGTGACTATCACACGACAGATGCTTAATAATTACGCAAGATACCATTTCTGATTTGTACAAAGAAAGATCTAAACAGTCGTCTGTTATTCTTTATTTATGTTTTTAAAAATTATTAAATCATCGCTTCAGAAGTCTGTTTCACATTTGTACGAGGAATAGGAATGAACAAAGCATTCCAAAAACTCCTAAATAAAAGTGTGGCCATAATGCAAGAAATAAAAAAGTTATTAAATATCTGAAAGGAGGAAAATCAGGATTGTACACTACAGAAAATAGTTGCATTATGATGAATATAAATCTATATTTAAGTTCTGTATTGACATATGTTAATTGTTTTCCTCGATTATATTGTGCATGCGTTTTCTAAAAATCTGTATCTTTCAAAATAAAAAAGGAAGTTATATAACCAGCAGGCCAACAATCAAGCCCATCTTCAAAAAGTGAAACATCAATATAATACATCCATACAAATTTAAAAATTAGATTTTTTTAAAACAAAATTTATAATATAAAATTACTGCATTGCAGGTATATGGAGGAAAGCATAGAATTTTATACAGCAACCGAAGTTGCTATAAGATTCTCCTAGGAAAAGAAACAGGACTTATTTCAAACTGCTCAAAAATTCAAATTCTCTTTAATAGTATTTAATACGTCCTTGTCAAACATTTTTATATACTTGAACCATTGGACCACTGATTGTTAATAATTATAGTCATTATGCAGAAGCTATAATATTTCATTATCCATTTTTACATTGTTCATCAGGGCTCACTCAATCATAAAATCTTCTGATCTCTAGATTTCTGATAGATAAAATCTTCTGATCTCTTACATTTAATTCGTAAAACATTGAAAAAATAGCTCGTTTCCATTTAATCGCCATAATAATACTGCAATTTTATAGAGAAATATGAACACGTTTTGCATTATCACAGCCGTCTAATCACTATCTAATCTCATGCAACATTAACTTAATATCTTATGAATGCCTGAATTTAACGTTCGACAAATACTAGTCTAACAATAGGCTCAATTAATGATAGTGAAAATAAATCTACATTTCTTTCGATTACGGATTTTGAGCCGATTTAAAATCAATACTAATTAAAAAGGATTTTCAGACAGTTAAATGTCAGATGATTAAATTATACTGTAAATGCCAATCGCAAAGCAAACATCTTGCATTAAAATACAGTAGTCGCCGTTTGTAGTAATAATGGATGTAAGGATCAATCGATAGTAGTGGTCAAATTAGACAGATTACATATAAGTTCTGAAATGGATTTTCCATATTTAAATGCATAGAAAATACATCCTTTCTAACAATCATTGATTCGCTGATACTGGTAAGTTTCGATGGTCGGACGGTGATGTCGACGGCTGGAGTTTTTTAAAGAAAGATTAACAAATTAATACATATTAACTTTTTTCCAGTTCTGCGCATGGTATTGATTTCCTGTTTCTATTTAAAACAAATAATCAAGACAATGCTGAATGAGATTTTGTAGATTTGTACATCCATAAATTTATGTTATTTTGGAGGCATTTTGAATAAATTGATTATTTAGATATAGTGACCACTTTAGCATGCACTTTAAGTAATAACTACAAAAAAAGTTTCTTATATAACAAAACCGTTATTGTAATGTATGTAGGCAACAAGACAGTTGCATAAACGTATTCACTTCTTTCACAAAAGTATCACAGAATTGGGGCGGTAATAAAAGACTTTTAGTGGAAAAAAAATGAATAAAATGTTATAAGAAAAATTTAAAGATATTCTTTGATAGCAAAGAAAAATGAAAGACGAAATCTCGTTAGAAAAAAGAAAGTGATAGTTCAAACTGCTGATTGTGCGATTGGAATTTAAAACGAAGTTAGGATCTTCAATAGATCGAGTCATTTCTGAACTGAACTGAACTGAGATGAATCTTTCCCTTATCTCGCATTTCCATTACAAAAGCTTAAGAATGTCGAATGTATTCATCCTTAAAATAATTTGATTCAGGAGGCAATTTAAAGTCGGAAATCTTCGGTTCTTCCCTTCCATTTTAATGGAAGTATTTCCCACAGAAAAAGTTTCATTACAGAAGGATTTTAATTTATACGATAAAAGTTTTTCTATATTTTTATTTTCTCGTATACAAATAGAAAGTATTGTAATTGTTATGAAAAAAATAATTCGATATTTTGTCCACTCACCACTTTTAGACCTCCCTTAGTTCAAAACCATAATTTTGGAATTCTCTCTGTGAATACAGTAATTATAAAATGCTTTGAACATAAATCTACAAATTAGAAAACATGTCGGTTCTCACTTGTTCACAGTGATTTCATTATGTTGTCAACATCTCCAGTGACAAAATTTTCTTCGCACGGGAGGGTTGATTTATGAATAGACGATTGACATTTTTTTATTGATCCTAGTGACCGTGTTATAAAAACGATGAGCCAGTTATTAGGGCATTGTTGTAAGTTTATTTTAGTTATATTAACATCCCGCTTTAAAACAACACTTGGGAATTTTGAGACCGCAATTTTGAACCGCTATCAGATCACAAGATGATGTCTGAGCTGGAACCACACTTCTACCTTCTGCAACACACTAGGGCATTGATGGAAAGGCAGGATGGAGGTTTATTTTTAAGGCTAACAGAAATGCACTGTATAATATAAGCCTAGAGTTGAGAAATCCCTCTGCATTTCCTTTTGATCTTTTTTTAATCGGTGCTTTGAGTACGTTCTGTCTATAGACTTTTTGATAAGCCGAAGCAAGTTTTCTTCACATCAGTGTCAATATCATGGCTTCTTTTCGCTCGAAATTTATCTATTGGCACTTCTTTCTTGGTTGAAAAGCGTTTATTCAGTTCTTTTTTAAAGGCATGGATTCCTAGAGTACTTCAGTATTCCAAAGATACACAAAATCATTTAAAAGTTTATATTGTGAGAGCACAAATAATAAGCTAATTATTACTATAATTAGTTTACCTGTTTGAATTAATTTGTTTGACGATTTTGCTTTGTTTATGCCTTTCTTCTATATTATTATTCCCTTATGGAATTATTCATATCATTTATTTAAAATTGAAATCATGCCTTATGAAAATTTTTCTGATTGCTGAACGTACCTTGATAAGAAAATTTTATATTAATATTTATGAATTTTTACTGCATGTAATAAATGGGGCTATATTACATATATTGTCATGGATTTATGCTGATTGTTTGCTGTGAAAACATTTTTATCATTTACATTTTTAAGAATTTTTCATTATTTACTGAATGTTATTTCGAACATTTGACTTTACGCTATTTATTATTATTCTGCTTTGATTGTATTCCAGTATATTACGCATATTCGTTAGCATTTAAAATTTACTTTTTTTTATTATTAAAGATTATTGTTAATTGGCTCGGAAAGGTTTTAAATTTTGTATTATAAAAGCAATGATTTTTTTTTTTTTGCCAATAATGTTTTGCCATCTCCCGCCCTCATTTCGCCTTCGTCTTAATTTTTGTTTTCATTTGTTTTAGTTAAAAAAAGTGATGACTGTTGCTTGTAAGCTTCCTCTTTAATATTTTTTTTACTGTAATTTAGCGTTTACTTCTTTTTTCTTCAGGTCCACGGTGACCTGGTGGTAAGGTGTTGGTTTCGGAACCGGAAATCTTCAGGTACGAGACCTTGTTCCATCAAAGAAGTGCCGTATAAGCGGGTCTGATGCACGTTAAATACGTCGGGGCCAAGCGGCCTCCCGCTGGTGTGGTATGGAAGTTTGGAGATAGGGTGCCAGCTCAGGTGTCCTCCTCGTCATTTCACCGCAGTTCAAAATTGCGAGGTTCGTTCCAAAATAGTCCTAATGTTGCTTTAATAAATGGGGCGTTAATATAACTAAACTAGTTTTATTTTTATTTATTTTTATTTTTAATATTTAGGTAAAGAGTTTTCTATTCAATAGATTGTGGAATCTTTATCATTATACAACCTCTGGCAGTTCGAAAAGTAAATCCAACTCAATCATTATTTTCACTTAACATCTTAGGTTCAATGAAATGTAATTAACATATTTATTATTGTCACACTAATCCTTTTTGAGATGTAGCTATTATCTTTGGATGGTGCTCAGTGACGAAGTTGACACCTGAGCTCGCATCCCCATCTTCGAATCTCCTTATCTTGTGGAAGAAAGTTAGGATTTGATAGATTTAATTGCACAAAGTTTAGTTTCGGTGGAATCGCATCTCGGAATTCGCAATTCCGAATTTGAAAATGAAGTTTTCTTCTTTTTCTCATAGAATGAGTTTTCTGGTTCATGCATCGAATGATAACGTTTGATTGTCGCTAATTGGCTTCGTTAAATAAACCGAAATAGCTAATTATGCAGATAAAAATACGCTTTTGTAATTATCGGCATTTTTATATGAATTTAAATAACAATAAATGTCTCAAAAGATGTGCACTTAAATAAAAGTTTGAATAAGTTCTTTCTCGAAAGAGTTTTTATTTATCAAATTCTGATATACGACATATCTTTTAGGTAATAATGTCTCAAATTCACAATCTTCGGTTATTGAAACGAAATTTCTAAACATGATGTTTCTGCCTTATCTATATTCGAAACTTGCTTTATCTTATTAGTGCGATTATTGTATTAGAATGATCGAAGGACTTTTAAAGTTCATATGGGTACTTAAACACCTTTGTTGCCATGACTATGGCTGCGATTCACAATTTCTATCTATTTGGATTACTCTTTTCCTGTTATGTCTTAACTATAAAAGAAAAGGGCTGATCTAATTAAATAATAAGTGTGAATCTTGAGCAGAGACATATAGCATCAGCCGTAGCTAAAAACAAATTAACAGCAGATAAAATTCAACCGAATTTAGTGAAAAAACAGTAGATGAACACTCTTTAAAGGCACCTATTTTCACTTTCCAATGCAATAAATCTTCAGAATTTCGTTGCTTTATCATGTAGAGAACTTAAATGTATAATATTCATATATAAGAAAACTTAATTGTACATTCTTTTTTTCATATATATTATTATTAGATACCAACTAAGAGATGTTTTTGGATCTAATTCGTTGTCATATCGCGCATTAATTGTAGGATTTGTAGAACTTTGGAGTTAGAACTAAGATGCAGAGCTTTTATTATTTGAATAACATTGCATGTAATTACTTTTAAAATTAATGACCGATAAATACAATTAAATGCAATGTATTTGCTAAATCAATAAAATATCCATTTTTTGGGTTGTTCGGAAAGTAATTTTTTTTTTTTTTTTGGAAATGAAAGACAGTTTTCGTATAAAAAACAAATACTTTATTAAATTATATATTGGCCGTTCTGGTCCAACACCTTTTGCCATCTTTCTGGTAGTAGCATAATTCCACCCTCATAAAATTTTTGGTCTTTGCTGCCAAAAAACTGATCGAGGTGGTTTTTGACCTCCTCATTTGAGGTGAAGGTTTTACCGTCTAAAACATTTAGCGAACCAGTTCTGGCACTGGCGTACCGTCAACACACCTTCTCCATACACATCGGTCCATTTCTTTCTGGCTTGAACAGCAATTTTACCCTTTCTGTAGTAAAACAGTAGGATATGTCGAAAATGCTGCTCCATATTTAAAAGGGCACCAACCAAAAACTACTGCGTAGAATTAATTGGAATGTTTCACACACAAGCCTTGCAATATGAGCTCTCAAAGCATATAAAAATTATACTGCTTAAATGTGAAGTTGGGTGCAAAAAAATACAATTAAATCTTCTGTCGGGAAAAAACGAAATTACTTTCCGAGCAACCCAATATAATTGACAACCTCCTTATTGAATGTTCTCCTCTTTGAGTGTAATAAAGGCAAAGCAAGATTAAATAGAAAACAGAAGATGAAGATTGAAGCTTTCTGTTAATGGACAACTGCTGTTATTCCCACAAGCTGACTGTAATGAAAAACTAAGACTCCCAAAGCTTAAGGATTGGGCATAATGGTCAGTGTATTCCCCAGGCTCATGTAGAAACATTTCTCAGAAGATTTGTCGTACTGTCGTTCCTTGGCAAAATACACAATTGTCTCCTGTATTCTCAAAGTAGTCATTTGCGAGTGCTCATTAATTTTAGCACGCAGCTTTATGTTTGGTTGTCAAAAGATGCAATTGATACTGAAAGTCGGGAGGATAATAATTCAGAGGTTTTAAATTTTTCATTATTTTGGATTACTGTAACTTAATATTTCATCGTCTAAGCGCCGATTCTTTATAATATTTAATTTTCTTAAAGGCATATCATTTAATAGTTTATTTTCTAAATTATTTGGGACTTGAATTTTTTTGACATTATAAATACATTATTTAAGTGAATTTGCAGAATTTTTTTCGATTCGGTTCATTACGTGTTTTTTATATAATCAAGAATTATAAAACTGTTTCGACCTTTAGAGTCTTAATAGAATCAATTCAATTGATTCACAGTCAAATGGTTCACGTAAATGAACATATAATCGAACTACGCTTTTTTCTAAAGAAATATTAACTACCGATTTGGAAATTGGACAGTTGTGGCACATATCATTTTATGTTTGACTTCGTTGGGTTAATTAGTTAATTTTATAATGATCTTATCTTTTTAATATATTATACTATTTTTATATGTTTAATGTCGCAATAATAAATCGACGAGGGATTCAAAAGGATCAAAACGAGTAAACCAAGATAGTAAAAGTAGAAAGAAGATAATATGTTGCTAATCCTTGATTAACGTGGTACGAGAGTGCATTCAGAGTTTTCTGAATCGAATGAAAAGCATTAAAATGAATTCTATAAAAACGAGATATGTTAATTTTATGCCATCAATTAATGAAAACATATTTCATCCAATAAATAGTATTAATTTTTTTCGTTATTTTAAAATAACATTATATGTCATAATATAGTTAAACTAATATTTCGATTTGTCGTTTTACGAAAGCTATTCATTTATAATTCGTATATTTGAATTTCAGGTGACGAAAACATTACTTGATTCCGCATTTACGAATTACCTTTCTTCCACGATAGTACTAAATTTATAGTAGTTGCAACATTCGGCAGGACAGATGACGATTATTAATGACGATTCTCAGGTTCGAGTCCATATATTATTAACAGAATACCACTGTGGATACAACTACTCGTAATAAATACGGAAAAGCAACAAAAAATCTATTATAAAATCTAAATATCTCAGTAACAGTATTCACTGAAATAAGATTTGAAGCTCAATATCGTTGTGAAATGAAACCTCAAACAGAATTCATTTGGTAAATTTTCTTTATCGATCATAATTTTTTAAAGCAGATAACTGAATAATTTGTCTGTCTGAATGAAGTGAAGGTTTCCATGTGTTGTATATTCGCTGTTTATGAATATTGGTAAATTTATTTCTGTAATTCTTTACTTTGTGATAAAATAATTATTTATTTTTGATTAATCATAAACAAATGAGTCCTATAAATTCAAGAAATTTTAATAATATGCAAAAATATGATTTAAAGCCAAAAATGCTATAACATTCAATTTATTATTCATTTTTTTTTCAATATAAATTAGAATTGCAAATGCAAAACTCGTAGCCATGGATATCATTATATGCATTCAAAGGTTGTTTAATAGATATGAAAATAGAAGAAATATTTTAAATGAAAAATGAAATATTTTTACTGCGATCAAATACATAATATAAATATCATACAGGATCTATATGAATATTCCAAATTGCATAGATAAAGAATAAAAAAATTAGGTGCTTTAAATTTCGAATTTGCTGGCTGTAATTTATACATATTTGTTGCTTTGCTTTATGTTTCATTTTGAAGCATAGGAAAGAAAATTAAATTTGCATTTTAAATCTTTTTTCTATGAAAACACTTAATGGAAAGAAAAGATTAAAATATTTTTCATTGTGATCAAAAATTTGATTTTGTTGATCATCTATATAGTTTTTTCAACTCAATGATATTTCCTTGCACGCGCGCGCACACACAAATTAAAAGTGACACAAACTTTATCAATCGATAGTTTCAGAATTTTAAATAATACTGTAATTTTAACAGTCCTTGACAAATTTCATTAAATTAGATCGTCGCATTTTCGGATCCTCTTCAGATGCAGGTAGACAGAGGTATTTCCAACATATTCTTTACTGATCAAAGGATTTTAAAGATTTGGAAACATCAAAACTTTGAAATTTAATTTTTTTGGTTATTGCAATATTTCCTTTACTTCGCTTTTGAAAAAGTAAAAATAATCAAGAGGGATTCAACCTCAAAACTCTCCGTTCATATATTTTTTTTTATCCTCGTTAACTGAAGAAGAAAAATCAATTTAATGTCGTCTTTCTTTATAGGTAAATACTCTAAAATCTGAAAGAAAAGAAAACGATTCAAAAAATGGCATACAGAGCGAAAGTGTTGATTGAAGCTGAAATTTCTTCAAGCAAGCAACTACCCACGGTTTTTCACGGGACATTTCTAATAAGCGCTCATTAAACCTCTAAAATGCAAAGCTGTCTAAAATAAAACTGTCTTTGCTTACTAAACGGTTTGAAGAAAATAAAAAGTGCTTGCTAATTTTAGAATTTAAAGATCAAATAAAGCTAAACAAATATTTCCTGGGATTCCTATAATACTTCAAAGCCTTTAAAATGTAGTATAATTCCTAAGCGATTGAACCTTATTTATTCAGATTTTATTCCTTTTATGTAAAGATAAAAATAATTTAAGGTTCATATTTAATTGATGAAAATTAATTGTAACTTAAAAATGTAGATTTATGGTTGGAAGTAATTACGCAAAAGAAAATCCCCATTTTATGTTCTTCAGTTTCATCATTGCAATCTGTATTTAAATGTTTACGTTTTGGCAATCAACATAGAACCAAATGCAAGTCGTTGTTATAACAGATTATTATGAAACCAAATAAATTATATCAGATCCAATATTAATTCTTTTCCTGTTGTATTTAATAAAAACAAAAAAAAATAATATCATTGCAGTGAGACATCTTTGGCAGTCGTTTTAAGGGACAGCTTCGAAAAAATATACCAAATTTTATACTAAACTCTACTTTTGATAAGAGTTGATACTTGTTTTAGTATACAAAAGCCTCTCAATAATCGGGCATTGAATTAATCCGATACATTTTATTTTCTGGTATTTTAAGAAAAATGAATGGTGAATGTCTAAAGAAAATTAAGTTACAATAAAGTTGTCATGACCTTTATATGATGTATATAAGGTTTTGAAATTATATATATATATTCATATTTCGTTATTTCTTGTGCAGCAAGTAGAGAGTTTAAAAAATTAAAATATATTTACTTCCATAAACATTTACTAGTTCGGCGCTTTCATTAAATGCGATCCTCTAATCCGATGTCTGCCAAATTACTAAGACTATTTATTATCAGCATTTAAATTTCAGGAAATGCTAAGAAAATTCACAATATTTAATATTTAAAAAAATTCAGCCTCCGTTAATAATTGCAGCTCTGGAATAAAATTCACAGTACTTTTTCTGCAAAGCATCTTTTCTAATAATTGCATGACAACTGTCTTTAAAATATTTTGTGACAAAATATATTACAAAATATTTGAATTTATTGCAATATTTTATGTATTTGTTAAATTAATATTAAAACCTTCATTTTAATTGCAATAACCTTTTTAGTTATTTACTTACTTTAAAAAAAATCCGAGATGAAATACTCAAATTTTAATTTGTTTCCAAAATATTTTAATAATTACGTTTATTATCTTATATGATTTAAAATTCTAATTAAATCTCTCACACTTCAATTTATATCCTTAAATAGTTTTCTTTTATAATTTTTGAAAATTCATTAATGCATATCTGTGCTGTAAATAATCTTTTTAATATAAAATTTATATGACTAAAAAGTGATAAATAGGAATCATGACAATACAGTCTTGATTACCTTTAAACGGTTTCATTATATATATTAAAACACAGATATTGGACTGGTTCCTTTCTGCATAGCTTCAATCATTTCCTGTTTTATTCGACGCATTAAGCCCACATTTAGAGGAAAACGCATATTATTGTTCAAAAAAATAATAACATACCAACGTCCCAATCCCCGAACAGGACTATTGATAATACTGGTTCTGATTTTACACACTCTATTGATCTTGCAATCTGAAAGAAGATTTTCACTTTGCACCATTTTGCTATTCTGGAAGCGGAAAAATAAATAAAAATTACCATATTTACCAAGAGTATATATACATTTTGCCGCGGAAATCCATTCAGTATTTCGTTACAAGCCATAAGCCATTTGAAGCGTGTAAAGAGCACCTCTAATGGTTGAGTGGTTTCAGAAGCAGGCGAGAAATGCCCTCGAGTTATTGATGGGAAAATATACTTGAACCGAATGTTTGCGATCTGTACTAGTACATAACTCTAAATGGGAGGAATTGCATAGTAAAATTTGAAGATCAAAACCTCATACAAAGTTTGAAGACATATGGATATGAAAATGCATAAGATTTTTCGTTTCGTATAAAATACTTTAATGCCTAAAGAAATTTTTGGAAAATTAATACTAAAAGGACTTCTATGGAAAATATTTTATATTGTATTTTAAATGCACACAAGATCGTGTCATAGAATTTAAGGATTATTTTATAGACAAATCTATTCTTTATGCAATAGGTGAAAATCAAGTCGCACACATAAATTACGTTATAAAGACGAGTTTTTAAATATTCATGATAGTTTTTGAAAATCAGTTATCAATAACATTACTAAAGTACAAATTCATTTATTTTCGATTCAAAAAATTAGCACAGATTCCATTAAGATTGCCACCGCAGTGGTCTAGTGGTAAAGACCCCAGATTTCAAAACCCAATTTCACTGAATATCCGCCAGGTCTAATTTGCATTTTAAATCTGATTCGTGGGAAACTTCCTGCAATCGGTGCAGTGTGCAAATTAGAGAGGGGATGCAAATTTAGATATCACCCTCGAACTCAAAATTACGGTATTCGCCCTAGGTTAGCCTTCGTGTTACTTTAAAATGGGTTTTTTTAACATAACCTTAGAAAAATCAATTAGATTATTTTATTTTGACATTTGTTTTAGGACGCTGTGTGATAGGAAAGGTTAGCCTGGGTACATATTAATCAGGTCTCTTCCAATGATCCAAAACTTGTTTCGACTTGAATGTCACCAGACATTCTGCCATAAGATCTGGTGCGATGTCTTTTGCAAAATGGAATTTGTATGGATTCCCATCAGTGATCTTACACATGTGATGATATGTGTGATATCATTGCTAATGCTATAGCAGTATGGTCTTCACGTGTGGGGTACGAAACGCTAGCTTGTATATCTCTTAATGAAGTTTCCCCCAATAATCTGCAGATTGACTGAGATCTCAGACACTGAATTCGTAGTAGTTCCGGAACAAGTTATTCGGACTTGAATATCCCCAGGCATTCTACCATAAGATCTGGTGTGATGTCTTCTGCGAGATGGAATATTTTATGGATTCCTAGCAGTGAGTATTAATAAATATTCTGGTTAATGTCTCGTACCACACAGTGTGAAGACCATACTGCTATAGCACTAGCAATGATCTCACACATACCATCACGTTATCCCTATTAATCAAATCTTTTCCAATGATCTGCAGACTGACTGAGGCCTCAGACAGTAAACTCATAATGATTCTAGAACAAGTGATTCGACTTGAATGTCACCAGGCATTCTACCAGTCTACGTCACCTATCATTCCGTAAGGATAATTTGGAATCTTCTATTGGCAATTCCACCAGGCTTTAACGTTGGGTATATACTGTTGAGAATGAAAAGGAATTCATTCTTTCTCATTCTCACCTCTCTCTGGAGGTTTGGTTTCTTTTCCAGTTGCCTTTTCCTGATAAAAGTGATCTGTATTATTTTCGGCACGCGATATGCACATATATATCATAATTTATATGACCTCCACATCGGGAATCTGGAATCAATTGGAGGTTCTAACATTTTAATTTATTCTTTCTACTTTTAGATAAATATTTTAGTTATCCAACAGAGTTTTCTGATTATAGAGTATTCAATTCGCACATTTCATTTTCAGCCACACACTTCCAGATTTTTCATCTACCTTTAGATTATAATATGCCGACAAATAGACGAGGGAGGTAAAGTTGTAAAGAAAGATTTGGTAGGGCATAAAACCTTGTGTTCGATATTCAGAAGGAAAAAAAAATCTATGAATAGTGAAGAAATGATCCTTTCTCATAAAAATAACGATAATTCACTTTTGTAGATATCTCCCAATTTGTGAATCTAATGTTCCAAGTTCACAAATTGAAATGACTGATAGTTTTTATTAGATATCAGTATTGACTTTTCATGCGGGCTATTGTTACACATGCATCTAAGAAATCGTGAAATTTTTCGATTTGTCATTCTTATCAGTATCCTTGATAATCTAAGACTTTAAGATTATAGCAGTTAGATATGAATTATTTCCAACTAGGTTGAAATCAACAGTAACTCCCCAAAATAAGAGTATTCACGCAGGAAATGAATCAATTCCAATAAAAAGAGAGTCAACTATGATGAAACAAAAGAATCTTGAATATTAGCATTTCAGATTGTTTTTTTACGAAGTTGCTTCAATTAAATAAAAGGAATTGTTAGACATTCCTTAACTTGGAGATAATAATGCTCCTGAAATAAAGATATATCATTATTCTATCAGGTTAATAATTGAATTTATTAATATTTAAATAATTTATTATTTTAAGGTTTTAGCTAAATTAAATAATAGAATCTATTTTTAAATCTGATTTTAAATAGCAGTGGAACGTCAAATCAAAAATTGTGCTTGATGAAGGGAAAATATAACATCCGGGCTAGAATCATTTTGATTCAATCAGACTCCAGTAAAACGTTATTCTAAATTTCTAATATGGAATAAATCAACAGTAGTTAGTCTGAAAAATCCTGAAAATGCCAAAGTATCGTTATTTCGAATGGTTGTGGATAATTGTTTAGTGAAAATGTGACACAAGTTGCCAAATATTTTTTATTCATAATCACTAACTATTCGCTCATTGTAGATATAAAGATGCTGCATATTATACTACACTGCACAATGGCACATTTCGTATAAAATAAATTGTTTTTTTGTTTACATTTTTTTGAAATTTGAATTATTTAATTATTAATTTAAAACACGTAAATATTTTTGCTATAGGTAAGTCTTGTACCAGAAATTATAATTTAGCAATTTTTAAATTTCAATTAAAAAAGCAAATTTCAAAATAACTTCTAATGAATTTTAAATTTCTTTTATAAATTAAAAAACAAAGGTTAAACAGTAGAAAAACATTATAAAGTTAAAAAGAAAATAAACATTCATAAAAGGATATTATTTTACGTATTTATTTATTTTTATTAGAAAAATTTTATATAACAACTCCTTTTAATTGAATTTAATTTATCTCTACTAATAATAATGAATGTGTTTGTGTTCAACTGATCAAATCATAAGATGCAGTATTACCAAAATTGATACTCATATATTTAGGATGGTGAGAATGTACCCCTTACAGATTTTTTTTAAAATTTTTAATTAATTAAGTAATATTTTAAAGTTTGTTTCGCCCCAAGTTCCCAAAATATTACACCATAAAAATGATTTTTATATTATCTGAAAGGTCAGAAACATTTCTTATCCTAAATAAACTTTTTAAAGCCTATAATTAAAAATTTTTTAAAAATTAAATTAAAAATAGTTTTAGTATATTTTAAATAATACATTTCATTGGTGAATTGAAAATTATATATATTTTTATTTTTGCAACTAATATTTCATCTTGGGTTTTTT
>JAPMOR010117117.1:0-21342 GCA_026543865.1 Argiope aurantia
CAGATTATGCATTGTATTCTAATAAACGTGTGTTTGTATTCTAATAAATGTGCGTTTGGGCTACAGCTACCAAATTTGATACAAGTATACCTTGGTGGTCGGGTATGTGCACTTCGAAGTGATTTTCTCGAATTTTTAATTAGAATTTTAATTAATTAAAAATTAAGAGAAATTTCGGCATTTTTCCTATTTAATTTCCGAAAATATTACAGTACAAAATTGATTTTTGCATCAAGTTAAAGCTCATTTTTTTTTAATGATTCCAATGCTTTAATTTTTAAATTAAGTTTCGGTTTTTAACGAATTTTTAAAGAAATATTTTAACGATACTTTTAAACAAAATAAAAATAAAATTTAATCTGCACGGGCAAGTCAATTAGAAAATTTAATTTTTATCAACGTGTTGCCATCACATTAAACGAAGTTCAAATTTAAAAAGAAAATCATTCAACTATTATTATAAATTAAATATATAAAAATATAATTTTTTAGAACGTGTCTGTATAAAGTGAAAAAAAATGAAATATGTTTTTTAAAGAATAAATGGAAGAAAGGTTTTCTATGATATGTTATAATATCTATATTACTAATTGGATAAAACAGCTTAATATAAGGCAAACATGGTTTATTATATATATAGGATAATCACTATAATCAGCATCCATTAGCTAATTTGGGACATGTCTGCTAACAAAATGGTCCAAATGAACAAAATAATTATATTTTATGTAACTTGAGTCAATAAAAGCTCTGATAAATAACGTATTTTTAATTTTTACATAGATCCTCTGCCCTTTGAATCATATTTAACAAAATATTCTTGAAACAACAATATTTTAGATAAAAATCATTGAACACCATTCAACAAAGTCAGTCACTAAAGCTGACTAATTTATGAAATGTAAATATCACTCTTCTATAATAACGGGCCTTTTTAAACCACTTCATCGACCGTCTCAAAGAAAATATGGTAATCTTTTGGCAGGGTTTCTCGACAGTGATTAGCCCATGATTATGCAAATGTTGATTGTTCTAAAAATGATTTTTAAAACTTTATAAATCGGTCAGGTTTGATCGCAGAAAATAAAAACGTTTATTTATTTAAAAGTTGTAGTGTCAAGAGTATTTTGCAGAATATGACTCCTTAGGACAAAAGGACTGTTTAAAATTTAAATTTCTTAATTTTTTTCATAAAATTTCATTTATTGACAGAAATAAAATAGAATATTTTAATTTACATCATTTATATATTCTGAAAGTAAAACTAAAAACTGAATTTTACGATGAATCAGATAAATTTTTTTAAATAATTCTTTAAGATATTAAATAAATTATGAAAATTATTCGGCCGTTCACATAGAACTTCAATGCCGGAAGACTCTGCTTTCAATTTTCATATATTAAAAAAATATAGGGTTGGTTTCAGCAAAAAATATTTTTATATTAATTGTAGTTTAACATTTCAACTTTCAATTTAAGATAAAATTTTACGTGCGCTGATCGAAAATAAGTAGTACAATGAACAGATTAATTTAAGGCCTACAATAAGGTATAAATGAATTATGTTAACTAATAAAATCTGCAGAAAAATCTTAAGAAACTATTAAGAAATCAAGTTGTATAAAATATTTCATTGAAAATTTTAGCCATCTTTAATATTGGTGAAACGGCAGGTCACCAAAATCGGCTAGTAATTTAAAAAAAAAAATTACGATTTTTGAAGAATGAAAAAAAAAATGTCTCTATACCTTTTTCTCAAATTTGAACAGAATAAAATGCTTTGCATTTTACTATACAATCAAATTAATAACACTTTATTATATATTATAACTTACATTCAAAAACACACAAAAAAATTTCACTCTACTTCCTCTTCAAATTTGAATCATCTGAAATACCTTGTGTTATTTATGCAATCGAATTCACAAAACATTGCTATACTTTATAATTTATATTCGATGCGCATAAATGTTTTCGCTAACTAATAAATGAAAGAAATGCTTTGGATTTCGGTAAAACCTACTGAAAATGATGCCATAATTCTTCGAAGAAAAGTAAAAAAGCTGTTATTTTTTTCTTTTACACAGTGTTTCTGGATCTATAAGAATAATAGTTTCTTTAGTGCACAACATACCTAGCCACTCACTCCGAAGAATTTGTCATCGGATTCTAGTTGCCAAAGTGGCAGCAGACGTAAGCCGCAGCAGTTTTTTGAAAAAATGAGGCCACCTTTCGGCATTTATCCAAATTGCTCTTGTATTCGCGTTGAAAGCCGAAGGAAGATATCTTTGGAATTTTCTCCAGGTATTTTTGCAAGTTTTTTTCCATGTTTTTATATGAGGGTATATGTATCAGAAAAACTACGAAAAAAAAAACGAGATACACTCTCGAAAATTGCCATGCCTATAAAAGAACCAGATTCTTACTAAGAATGAAGTGGGGATATTTTTCTTCAAGAAACATTTTCGATGTATTGATATAGATAGGATTCTAAACATAAATATAAAATTTAAGGCTTTGGGAGAAATTATTCTGCAGAGAGAAAGTGTAATCAAATACGTATATTCATTTATTTTTAATTACGTAATTAATTAATTTCTGTATGAGTGCATTTCGCTATTTAATCTCATTGTAAACCGAAATTCGTAGTCTTAGATATAAAGAATTTCTGTAATATTTCTACGCATTTACGGTAGATTTCTTGTATATTGCAGAGATTCATAAAGCAAGTGTCATACTTTTAAGCCATTAGATATTTTATATTTCTAATTAATTATTATTACATACTAGTATTTGAATATATTCATGCCCATAAATTAAGGATAATTCAGAGTCACGCGGAAATCGAACTCTAAAATGCATATATCACCCATAAAATGACTACACACATCTTCAAAAATCATACTCAAATTGCAAATACATAAAATGTTTTGAAAGAAATTTGAAACAAAAATATGACATTTCCTTAATAGTAATATTAAATTCCATTCTTTATTTTACCAAGAAAGTTTCATTAATAAAGCGAATATATTCTAATTTTTGTTTAGCGTATAAATCACATTAAGTTTATGTGTTAAGTAAATGACTGCAACTGCTGTATTTCTTACAGAGCGAAAAAGATATTGCAACCAAAAAATAGAAGACAAAAATACCCCAGAGAAAATAATTCAACCGATTGTTTGACGTTTCTTTCCAAAGTCAGCTATTTTTTTTCATACACGAACACACACACACACACAACAAAACGGTACTCATATTTTTAAAAATACGAAATACCCACCACTGCACTCAACCATATTTTGAAAGTTTGTCTCAAGATATTGTCATCTAAACTGAAGAGCAATATGTGATGCCACACTATCTGACAAAATTTATCAGTTATAATCGTGATAAGCGATGAAAAAAGTTCCTTCAAGTTTTCTGTTCCTGAATATTTCCTATATTTCTATTTTTTATCTGCATATATTGGTCTTAGCATTTCCAAAAGGAAATACAATGAATTCCGCTGTCAAAGAATGCAGTGTCAATACAATAATCGAATTTTTGCAGAGAATAAAGAATGTGACATCTTTTAAAACGATAAAATCGAATATATATTTCAGAAGAAAAACTAGCTAGAGAAAGGAGAAGATTATGGCGAAGGAAGTAAATAATGCAGGATTTTTAGTCATGTGATTTAGGATGGAATTATTATAAACTTGGACGATAGTTGCAATTCGGGTTTCTCTACTGATAAAGTCTTTGATTATAAATTTCCCAATTGTATTTAAAAACATGTAATATAAATAAATGGATACTATGCGGAAATTCAAAATCAACTTCTTTATACTTTGATACCATATTTCTATCATTTTCATTTGTTTTCAATAATATAAGTGAGTAAGCATGTCATCGTGTTTTCAGAAGAGATTGTCAATGAAAAAATTTAAATATCTAATCAATGCTTTTAGAAATTGAAAATCGAAAAAATTATGTTAATATTTTTTTAAATTGTTATATTATTATATATAAAGTGAAATATTGGGGGTTTATTGAGATAAATTATAATATTCTTAACGATAATTTAACTCAATAATAAAAATAAATATCATATATAATTAAAATTTAAAGCTTTTAAATTTTAAAAATAAAACAGTGGTTAAATGCAGTTGGACCACATTATAATTATTTATGTATGTTTTATTTTTTAAATAAATTATAATGGTTATTTGCAAAATATATATTTAGACTTTGTAAAAATATATATATATATATACCTAAATATCTCTGGGTCCATTGTGTTCTGTCATACAATCTCAGACGATCATAAATTCAAATCTTAAATCCACTAAAGATAAGCTGTATTGTTTAAAAGTCCATCAAACGTTAAATATATCTGCATTTATCAAAAGCTTTGAAGTTTGATAAGGCGTAGAAATATTTATTTATATTGAATTATATTATATCTTTACATTTGCTTTGCATATTTGGCTTTAGATTAAATAATTCTAAAGAGTTTTTAAATAGCAGTGATTAAAGGTGAAAAATATTTCTTTATCCTTAATAAAACACATTTTACAATACATATATTTACAAAAATAATTCAGATATATTATATTGTTACAAATTTGTAATGTTTCTTCCCAGCACTGATAGCTCTATCGTAAGGAAAACAGTTTGACAGTTAGTTCTATTGGTTGTTTAATGGATGCCGAATTGGTGAGTAACTTGGCGACTTCGTGTTGAATTTGGCAACAAAATGAAAGATTTTAGAATTTTTAGGAATTTTGGCGATAGAGGTATTAAGATGCTATTTAACATAATCTTTCGAGAACCTTTTCTGGCGTGTATCGGGCAATATAAAAGGCTGTGAAACCGAGCTGGAATCAGTCATTTCAGTTCAGTTCAAGTTATTATTTGAACGAGTTCTCTGTCTCTGGGCACTTCCAGCTGCTTATCGTTTTTGCGTTACTTACTTTCAGCTGTTTATTGCTTGTACACTTCGCGTCTATGTATTTAACATCTGTATATTCGTGTCTTAGTGTTCATAAACTTTTGTTAATTGCTAATGAGGCCTTCTGACTGTATCATCATATACATAATACGGCGAACCCGTCGAATTTACGAAATATTTCTTAACAATATTATATCGTAGAGATATTTAGATGTCTGTTAAATGATTACAACTTTAATCCTCATTTCTTACAGCTAAATGCTAATAAGATTGATAATCATTCTTCTTAATCGTTAGAATTTAATTTGTATGCATTGAAGAAGTAAGCTGTTTTCCGAAACAGGTAAACATGTAATACCTCAATGTTTTCCCCCACAATTTTAATCGTCCGAAAGACTTATTAATACATTATGTAATGTAATTCGTAAAATATCCAGATACCTCATTCCTTTCATTCAAACCAAGCATAAGTTTCTACATACTAATAGCTGAAAGGAATGCGAAGGATTTGGGAAGAATACTGAAACTGAACCCATAAACCTTCCAGTGAAATAAATAAAGCGGTTGCTGTGTTTCTGTTCTAAAATTTAATGCTTTCTTTCACATAAAAGCTGGCATTTCCATATTTGAGAATAATAGTTTGTTTACTCAACATTCTTATCCATTCATTCCAAAAAAGAATTGTATTCGAATTTTGGCTGTCAAACTAGAAGACAAATAGCTACAGTATTTTTTAAAGAAGCGTTGGCAGTCTTTTAACTTTTATCCAAATTTCGGCCGTATTCTTAATAACAGTGTGAGGAAGATATTTCAATTTTTTCATTTTATGCATGTGTCGTAGATTCTGTAATTCTTTGTATATCCATGTAAGTATTTGAAGAAATACGAATAGAATAAAAGTCATAGTAAATTATGTCTTCAAATAATGAGCATCAGGAATCAAAATATCAGTAATAAGTATCATGAATCAAAATGTCAGTAATTACACAGGTGTGCAAAACTTAAGCAACAGGTATGTGTTTTGCCATAACATCACGAGAAATCATCTGAGAGACATGAAATTCAGAAATGAGATACAGCATTTTGTTCTGAAAGAATGACGAAAGCATGGTTGCGCAGAAATGAATACAATGCATACAGTATGGAATCAAACAAAAAAAAAGGCTTTATTGAACTCATAGTATCGTTACACATCATTGTCTGTCCAAGAGGAAGAACAGCAAGCAGATGTTCCTTAGTATGGGATATTCCCCCCCCCCCCCTTACTGCAATGGTTGCTTCGCACCGTCTCCCCATATCAGCACCAGATTGTCCAACAATTCTTGAGGTAAGAGTGACATTACTCAATCGGCATATGTTTAAGTTGTTGGGTGTTCCCAGGACAATGTAATTGTGCCGCAAGGCGTCTCCCCAAAGCATCCCACACATGTTCTATCGGATTTAAATCAGGGGAGCACGCCGGCCAATCCATTCGAATGATATCTTCACTTTCCAGGAGCTCCTCAACATCATGAGTCCTGTGTGTTCGTGCATTGTCATCCATAAAAACGAAGTCTGATCCAAAGGCACCTCGGAACAGACGCACATGGGGAAGGATCACCTCCTGACAATAGCGATCTCCAGTTACATAACCTCTGTCGAAAATGTGGAGCTCAGTCCGCCCGTTCATCATAATGCCTCCCCAGACGACAACTCCAGGACCACCGATACGGTCTCTTTCCGTGATATTACAAGCTATTCCGTGATATTACAAGTTGATTTGGAGAGAGGTCGGGACACGGTTTCATGCCAGTAACATCACGGAAAGTGACCGTTTTTATGGATGACAATACACGGCCACACAGGACTCATGTTGTTGAGGAGCTCGAAAGTGAAGATATCACTCGAATGGATTGGCCGGCGTGCTCCCCTGATTTAAATCCGATAGACCATGTGTGGGATGCTTTGGGGAGAAGCCTTGTGGAACGATTACATCCTCCTGGGAACACCCAACAACTTAAACAGATGCTGATTGAGGAATGGCACTCTTACCTCAAGAACTGTTGGACAATCTGGTGCTGAGTATGGGGAGACGGTGCGAAGCAACCATTGCAGTAAGGGGGGGCGGCATATCTCCTACTAAGGAACATCTGCTTGCTGTTCTTCGTCTTGGACAGACAATCATGTGTAACTATACTATGAGTTCAATAAAGCCTTTTTTTGTTTGATTCTATACTGTATGCATTGTAATCATTTCTGCGCAACTATGCTTTCGTCATTCTTTCAGAACAAAATGCTGTATCTCATTTCTGAATTTCATGTCTCTCAGATGATTTCTCGTAAAGTTATGGCAAAAAACATACCTGTTGCTTAATTTTTGCACACCAGCGTAGTAACAGGAAAGAATGTCAATAATGAGTACGAAAAGAAAACTTTTGCTCAGAGGGAGGTTTTAGACATGATGTAATAGATAGAATTTAATCTGGAAATAAGATAAATTCAAATGAGTTAGTTAAGAGCATCAGTTTTGAGATTCACTACAGTTACATCTGTAAGGTTTATCAGCATCATCTTATTAGTAAAGAAGACTTATTAAAACACTACGAAGAGCTTATCTTATAATTCAATTATATTAATTTATATAATTAATATATCAGTATAAATAAAGTATTTGTACAAATTAATTTCATTTGTGAAACCGACTATTACTAATTATTCGTAAAATATCTACTAAAATATGTTTATATATTTTAGACTAATATATTTAGACTAATAATAGTAAAATTTCAAATTATCAAATCCCCTAGTTAATTTATATATTGCATTAATAAATAATAATACAGAGATGTGCTTCACAGTTTTCTAATATTTTCAGGTGACTATTAATAAGAGAAAACCTTCACATACATTTATTTACTCACTACATAAGTTGTTTGCTAATATTTGAAAATCTATACATTTTTGAATCAATAGGCACTTATTATGAAAAACACATTTTGGAAAAAACATATTTCATATTTTGTAGCTGACTTCTAAAGTTTATGAAGTTTAAAAGTACTTTTGTTGGTTTGTATCTTGAGTTCTAAGGATTTTTTAAAAATTATTTTATGCTGGGCAAATTGAATTAAAATCTGTCTGAATTCTTTGTCTTTATATTTTCAGAATTTATTTTGTACTTTTAATATTAATGACCTATAGATTTAACAGTTAAAAATATTTTTTTTTCTGTTGCATAGAATCTCGTTTCCTAAGAGAACTCAAGAAAAATTCTTGTGTTTTCGCGAAACTTCATTTTTTATTTCAAAAATCGCCAAATGGCTGCCAATTTCAGGGATATAATATATTCGTAATGACATATACATAGTCACTGAACATTACCAAAAGTATCCTTACAATAAAAGTGAATGTAATGAGAAATTACCTTTATTTTATGAATGGATATCAGAATATACATTAAACTCCATTTTGAGAGAGAAGCAAAAAGTGAATTTCACTATTTTATTGGAAATGTAAAGGAAGTCCCAAGAGCAACTTTCGCCACTGACCATGTTGGTAATCGTTTTTGTATTGTTGTTTTAGCGATATGTCTCTATTACAGAGTGGTTAGATCAAAAAGATCTGGGAATAAAATTACCCGAAAGGGATTAATAAGGTAGACAATTGGTTTCACATATTCAGTTAAATCCTAAATACTTATTAGCTCTCTAATTCTAACGCTTGTAAGAAAATAACGAGTTCGTCGTTGGTTAAGCTAATTGACTACGATAAAACTCGTTATCTTCTTGTTATTCGATTTTTGAAAAAAAATATTTTAATTAGTTTTATTCAATAAATGTTTGAACAACATTCTTTAAGAAATCATTTGAATTTCATTTCTAAACTCAGTTTTAGAAAGTTGCATTTCGTTGTTCCTAACACACATTAATGCTATGCTTATATCTTTAAACATATTTTTTTTTCAAATTTTTAAATTTTGTCAAAATCTTGTAACAAAAAAAACTCCCTTTAATTAAAATTCAATAAATATTTTTTTTTCGTTCAACTTACTTATAATGATTTCTCAATTTGTTTTGTATCTTTTAAAGATCAGACAATAATCAGTCTGATCTTTTAAAGAGATTTTTTATTTGTATGTATTAAATGTTTATTATTGTGAAAAAGACTGAAAATATAAAATTCTTTGCAAAACACTTTCCATTTCCAAATTTGTGAAACTGGATAGAAAAATATGCTCTTATCAACAGCTCAAGAAATAAATTATAAACCTTTCAAATTGTAAATTTTGAGCTTGGAATAAATTTCTGAACAATAATTTTGTAATTTATGTCTCTTTATTTTATGTGTTTTATCAATGCATGCTTTAGAATTATAAAAATCTTAAATTGTATGCAGACCACCTTTATTATTTAAATTTAATAATAAGTCTTGCGACCTGAAAGATATATAAATAAAAACCAATGAGCGTGACCTAGCAAAATTTTTTCGCTCGCTTTTAAACGAAAATGCCATTCCTATCCCTTCCCTCTACTTAAAGTTGTGTGCCGGGGATAAGTTCACGAATGTCTAGTATGATACTGACGAATAATATTTCGGAAATATTGATCTTTTGCGTGCATCTGGCGATTTTAATCAGTATATATTATGATATTTAGCGATATTTTTGGCAATTATAACCTGGCACGCGGTTGATATATAAATATTTGAATAAAACATCTTTATTTTTCAAGTTCGAACCATTTGCCGATTTCAAATGTATGCAAAGTATCTTTGTACACTTTATACACGAAAAAGAAAAAATATTCAAAAATTCCATGCAATCACTGAAATATATGTTCCGTTTTTATTTAGTTCTATTTCACTTAATTTACGTCATACTGTAAAACTAGAATTCGGTACTGATTTTGAACGCCCTTTTTCATGATTTAGATTTTGCTATTTTAGTTTATATATGACTTTTAAATACTACTTTAAAATTTTTATATCATTCATTCAAATCATATAAACGGATATTAATCGTCTATTTGCAGTACCGCCTGTTAGTTTAATAGAAAATATTTTATTTCAAAATTCCATCTTATTTAAAATATTTTATTATTAAATTATTATGCATTTTATTGTTAGAGAAAGAAATTGAATTAAAAAAAAACTTATCGTCTTTGAAAAATTATTCTTGCTAACACAAGATACTGTTAGACCTTCAGAATGCATTAAAATATATTATTGGGCATTTTGTGTAAACAATAACGTTTCTTTTTAATTATTTTAAAATATTAATTATTTACAACCTTTTATGAAAAGAATTTCACCTTCCTTTTTTATATTTATATCAGAAGAATACAAGAAGAATACTTACCAATATACAAAATAATTCATTTTATCAATCAAATTACCTGAAAATGAAAGGAAAATGTCGTCACAGAAAATGAAGACATCTAATATGCTAAGAAAAAAATGTACTATTCTTCTATAAGAATAACCTGCCATTGAGTATATTGAATATAATAGTAAATTCTTCAAAAGCGTATTCACCAATTCATTTCAAAGAATTTTTCATCCAATTCTTGGCCCCAAAGCAGAAGCAGCAATTCCTTGAAATTTTTTGCCTCGAACAACGCAAGCTACGTTCTGACCTTAGTTGAAGCTATTCCGCTATTCGTGATAATAATATTAAAAAAAATGTCCCGAAGTTCTTTGTTCAGTAATGTTTCGCGGATTCTTTATTCTTTGTACGAATCTGTATATCTTTGGGAAATGTACAGCAAAAGATAAAAAAAAAAAAGAGTTTTATTTCCGAAGAAAGTAGTGGCAATAAGAAAATAGAATTCTCATAGTAAATGAAACAGATACATTTTTAAAGGAATTTATCCAAAAGCTATACACCGATTGAATTTTACCCGGAAATAAGAAAGTTATCAGTATGGGAAGAAATAAACTGATTCTATCTTATGTTATAAATTCATGTACTGAAAATTGTGTTCAAATTTTAATTCTATTCGAAATTTATTCGAATTTGTTATTATCTATATAAATAAATGAATTACAAATAACAAATTTGTTCTTTTTTATTTGATTTCCCAGATATAATGTTGATATGGAGAGTGGGATTTCAGCTCGTGTGTCGCCCTCATCGTCTGACAGCTGTTCCGAGACTGTGTGGAACTAATTTCAAGAAAGAAATCATTAAATACAAGACATATTTTTCAAAATAATTTTAAGAGAATTGGAAACATTAATTATACTAAAAGTTTTATTTTATACATTGCTGTCTGACACCTTGCCCCTTCTCTCAGTCTCATGTCACACTAATATAATCTGCGATGCAGTAGGTATATTTCTTTAATATAAAGAATTCGATTAATATAAAGAATTTGTGAATTTGTTTTGTCAACAAAAATAAATACCATACATTTTTGTAAAATTTTTAAACTATCTCGATTTTCGGATGAAGTATTCAAATTATTTTTTCTTAAACTTTTCTTTGTTTATTATTCGAGTTTCATCTCACCAGTCTTATTAGCCGCTGTATGAATTCGAACAAAATATATTTTGCTAGAAGGCTAATATAATAAATCAAACCAATTTTTATAATAATCGAAAATATCAATCTTCATTTGGATGAAAAAATCACTTATAAATCCGATGCATTATGAACTTGATTTTAAAAAAATGGAAATTATGTTAAGTATAAGGATTAACATAATATTCGCCGTTTCATGCTTTTCATGCTAAAAAATTATTCATTTGATCTAATGGATTTGTTATGGCAGAAAAAAGTAACTACAAATGATAAATACATAGTACAAATCTTTGAGAATAAGAATTAATACCAATGTTCGTTATTTACGTACCAAATTATCTTTTTGCTCCAAAATAATCTTTAAATAATATTAGAAAGAAAGAAATATATGTTTAACAAATCCGACCATTCATTTCTAGAAATATGTCTTATAATGCTAATGTCAAAGCTGAAATATAAAATATGCTACCGCATTTGTTGAGAAACTTAGACCATCTTTTGACTTTTATCAGATCAACTCTCTGTATTTGTGATAAGCGATATAAAAGTTCTAACTTTTTTATTCCAAAATATTTTGCATTTCTTATTTCTTGTAAGTATATATTGGTCTTAGGGGGAGAAAGAGATAAAAGAATGATTTATGTCCTCAAAGAATGCAGGATTAACACGAGAATCGAATTCTTTCAGAGAAAAAGAATACTTTTTTAAATTGAATGGGATCGAATTTCTTAGCTATGAAATTGAATATATACCTGAAGAATTTTTTTTTCAAAAAAAGCAGACTCATTTGAATGAGGAAAAATAATATGGAAGTATAAATTTCATATATGGGAAGTGAGAAGATTCATTGATATATACCCAGAGGTGACAAAATTGATAGGATAGCAAATATGTAAAAATAAAGATAGCAGTAGTATACCGTACAAAATGTATAAAAGAGCAGTACATGACAGAGCTTTTATTTGTATTCAAGTGATTCATGTGCAAAGGTTTCTGAAGTGATTATGGCAGCACAAAGGGAGATAACAGATATTGAACCCGAAATGGTAATTGGAGATTGAAGCATTAGATATTCCATTTCAGAAATAGTTAGGAAATTTAACATTCAGGGATCCACAGAGATCCAAGAGTGTCCCAAGAATACCAATTTTCAGGGATTATTTACAATAAGGAGAAAATGCACACAATAGCCGAGATTAGAGGCTTGTCATTGTTAATAGACAAACAACACTGTTTGAAATAACCGTAGGAATCACTGCGGGACGTATGACGGACGTGTCCGGTAGGACTGTGCTTTATGAGCTATGGCAGCAAGAGATCACCTCGAGATGCTTTACTAAGGTGCTTACTCGAGGTGCATACTCACTTGCAGTTCCTCTCCTGAGATCGTGACTATATCGGTTGGACCCTAGACGACTGGCAAACCATGGCTTGTTCAGATGTGTGACGATTTCAGTTGGTAATTCTGATGATAGTATTCGAGTGTGGTGAAAAACCCTACGAAGCCATGGACTAAAGTTGCAGAAAGGCACTGTTCATGCATGGACCAAAGCAAAGGTAGAATCTTTATGGATTTACCGAAACACAACTGTTTGCGATTGGTTTGAAGATATTTTCTGAGAAATTCCAGCTATTAATTTGGACACTTAGATCGGCCTACACGAATCCTATCCAGTATTTATGAGACATTATAAAGAGGTCAGTCCCTGCACAAGCAATATTTTTTCCAATTAAGGACGTCTATAGAGGTAGCACAGCACAATATTTCTGCAGGAAACGTCCAACGAGTTTTGAATCCATATCATATCGAGTTTCTTCACGTTTCTGGGCAAAAGGTTTTACGATACGTTATTAAGAGGAATCCCATGACTTTTGTCAACTCAGTGTACAAAAGGGAATGTCCGTTTCTTTATTTTCACACACCCTTTAATTTGGCATGTCCTTTTCTTCTGGAAATAATAATTGTGCTTTTAAAATGTTCTGTGCCCTTCGAAATGTGTGAAATGGGGATAAGAACTTTTTGTGATTTTCTTCTAGACATTTGGAACATATCATCAGACAAGAATTATTTTTACATCATTTTAAAATTAAAAATGTTAGAATTTTAATAACATCAATGTATTTGTCATGCAATATTTTTCCAACATTAATTTAAAACCATACATGAACGCCATTTTTTATGTCGAAATACTAGATATTTCCAGCTGTTTAATTATATTTACCACTTGCATTTTTACCCAAGTTAAAGTTAAATTGCTTTCTTCACAAATTTACGTTTTTGCTTTTTTTATTGAGAATATTTTTAAAACTTTTAATACGCATGTGCAGTAATTTTCATTAAACACTGTCTACTAAAGGTTTTACAATATTCTTAATTATTTGTCCTAATTTTGTCTCATATTTTAAAACTTTAAATTTTAATGTCTCTAGTTGACTTGTCGAATGCTTTTGCTTTATTGTATCTTCAGTTTGAATTGGTTAAATAATATTTTATTTCGTCTAACAAGTTTGGCAATTTCATATATTTTATAGCAGAAAATTTCGAAGGCACACTATTCATCACAATTTTCAAAGCCGCAATTATGAAAATATGTCTAGTGGCATTTAGTTTTAATTTTTCCTTTTAGTAATTGCATTTTTTTTTCTTTTTTTTTCTTTCATTAAATTGGTAAAATCTAAAAATCAGGCATTTTTTTTTCTTGCTGTTATTCATTGTTACCGAATCATCAGGCTAAGATGTAGGTACGGAGATCAACATTATTTGATTCAAAAATAGATTGATTAAAAAATAGATCAATTGATAAACTGATTAAATAAAATTGATTGATTAATAATTGAGTTAACAATATATGAAATTTCAGTAACACGATATTTGCTCTCTGAAAATTTTTAAATTGAGCATTAAATAATATTATATCAATAGAAATCTGTAATAAATCGCTTACGTGTTTTACTAAATTAACTACTAAATAAAGAAATTCTTATATGAAAAATATAAAAATATAAGAATATATCAAAAATATATCTAAAAATATATCATAACAATATATCAAAATATAAAAATATATCAAAAACAATATGTGCTTCTATTTTTATTTTATAACACAACCCAAGCATTTCTTAAAAAGGATAATTGCTTCAACACTGACATTTACAACATTGACAGTTTATTACAATTTTTTTTTATAATTTTGCTTTGAATTTTATTGAGTGTATCTCCATTGAGTTTTCAGGTTCCATTTTTGTATAATTATCTATATTTTTATAGTTAACATTTATCAGGCAGTAAAAATACTTGGATGAGATGTTTTTGATTATCTTTCGCTTATTACAAAGTAAAAGAAGTGATATTCACATATTGTTTCCATTATTCTCCATTTCAGGTTAAAATCTTATCTTTTGCAGACCTTGATAGAATCCCTTAAAATAAAAGATGTCTCTTCTTTTACTGGGTGAATGCATTTTCTTTGTAATATTCAGCCTTCTTTCAGAATATTACTCATTCTTTTCTATCCTTTCTCTAAATGCATAAATATATGTAATTGGTGTAACGCAATGCAATAAAAAAGGTTTTTCTTCCCTTACGAAGAATACAGAATGGCCCACATTTCGTTTCGAAAAAAAAAAAATGCTTCACCATATTTTGTGCCTCTGATCTGACAGGAAGAGACCACTAGGTATGTATCTGACGACTAGGTATGTATCGTAAGGAATATATTAATTTTATTGAAGCGAAAGAAAATGGAAATCAGTTTTTACATTCTATCTAAAATCCGATGATGCAAGTCGTATTTTTCCAGGATTTGTTTCTAAAAGTGTAGGCATCAGGATCAAGACTGTACTGTATCAGAATGTTTTGTAAATTTGATAAAACCATACAAAGTTCTTTCGATGATGAAATTGGAAATAATTGAACATTCAACCGACGATAGAACTTATTTAAAAATGCAACTTTGTAAAACTGATTCTTTTGCTGAATTGATTATTTAAAATTATCAATTAAAACGGTTAATTAAGAAATGAATTATGAAAATAAATCATTTTATTTTAGAAAATTATCTAGAATTAGAAAAAAAAATTGGTACATTAAATTAAATAATTTATAAAAAAATGAATCAGAAAACAAATGACGTTAATTTAAATTAAAAATTACAAAGTGTGAATCAGACAACAAATGACAAACTAGAAATTATCAAACTGCAATCGTTTAACTTTATTATCGAAAATTTAAATGTTTTCTAATTATTTATATAAACACTGTATATGAAATACGCCTATATATTTATAATACGCAATTTTATACAAAGCACTTACTGAACATACTGTGTATGTTAATTAGCAGTAAACTCTTGACTTTGTTTAAATTCACAATAACTTGGAAAAATATATGTGGTAAAATCAGATTTTCTAACAAACATATTTGTCATTACTTTAAAAATTTTAAGAGAGCCGAGTAAATATATATATATATATTCTTCTCTTAAATCCTTATATGGTGAATTAGAAATATTATTTCATAGTTTGCGATAATAGCAATATATGGGCAATTACACTCATACTATAAAAGATTAATTTTTGTTAAAAATGGAAATATAGAAAAATGATTTAATCTGTGACAGGCACACTGTGCAAATTTGTGACAAAAATATGAATTGTTTTTAAGTATTTATTATTTTTTTTCTTTTTAAATTTAAAGTAAGTGAAATCTGTCAAAATATTTATTGAATGATTTCCTCTTTTCCACACACTTTCTTGGTAAAGTAGTTTTAAGTTTTTAATATCACAAAAATTTAAATGAACATAGTAAACTTGAAATGGAATAAAGTTCGGAATGACAATGAAGAATTCAGTGTTTTTTCATTTGTGTCTAGATAAAAATAAAATATTGCTCCGCCTCTTATCATTAGCCCTTGAATGGTTTGAGAGTACTCTGACTGTGAATCGATTACGTATTTTTATATTTTTAATTAGCAATTAAGAAATTCATAAATATTAAGATTTAATACAAAATTTATTCAAAATTTATAATATCTCAATTATTTTATGGACTTTTATCTGAATCAAACAGGTGAAAACTTTCGAAAAAGAGAAGATATTATCTAATGAGAAGCTTATGTAATAACTGCCAAATTAAGATGTCAAGGCATCCCATTGATATATTATTACTATATTCTTTTTTATTTACCTTTATATGCCTTTATATTATTTTATTACTTTTATATTATTTATCTTCTTTTAAATGAAAACATAGAATCTTTATTGCTTGTAATTATTGTTATAAGTTTTATTTGCTATACAGTTATATTTAACGTCAAATAGAAAACATAAATGTTACATTATCTGATAACCGCAGTACACCAATTCAATAATAAAACATATGTGCAAATAGACGCTTAGATGTATAGAAATTTACTACATCTGTTTATATAGAGTATTTATATAGGGAATAATCCACATTTCTAAATATCCATAAAAATTAAAATATTTGTATCAACTAAACTAAAAGCGTATAAAAATTTCTCCATAATATCAAATCTATAATTCCTTACATTCTTAGCCACTTAGGAAAAAAACTTATCAAATGTCATGAGTTAAGATAATACATTTATCAAGATTAATTTTTTCAGCTTTGTCTTCATCTGGACCAGATGACACTGTAAGAATAGAATAAAGGAGTTGTTTGTTAATATAAGACAAGAGCATTGGCGAAGAAAGAGGCAATAATCATTGTCATATGTTCATACATGAATGGAGATGGTATCCGGTGCAAGTGCTTTTCCATCAAGTCTGCAATATCGCAGATCTTTTTAGCAATCTTCCGCTAAGTAGATGAACATGTGGTTGCTAAAAACAATAGGGAAAAAAGACGTAGAATTTGAAATAGGTTTCATGATCTTTACACAAAAAAAAGTGCATACATTTTATATGATGATATGAAAATGTTATTTTAAAAATGCGTACTAATTTATCTTAAGTATTTGACAAAAATTTATCAGAGAAAAAAACGCTTCCATATTCTTTATTTTTTATTAAATTTTTAATTTGTTCGAGTATTTCCCCAAAAGGGACATTTCTTACAGGTTGAAACGGTGACCAAACTAATGAATTTCAGTCCAAATTTCAGAAAGACTATCAAAATTACTAAATTAAAATACAACAAATTGAGAATTTGTAATTCGAAGTTGACCAATACTCTCGGCGCTAACCAAACAATACTTCTTATCGCAATTTTTCAGATTTAAAATTTAAAAAAAGTAATTGAACTTTTCGCAACTTAAAACGAATATTTCTGATTTTTTTTTTTTTTTTTGCAATTAGTTAAAATATGTTGTTTTATGTGCAAACAAAATGCAAAAAAAAAAATGTTTACCACTTGTAGCGGAAAATTTATTCATTCATTCTTTTAAAAAAGTTTCGAGATAGTTGGTGTTGTTTTCTGACCAACAATAACAATACTTAAAAAAGACGCTTGTTATTTTTGTGTAATATTTGCAGTGAATCAGTCTTTATCAGTCAATTAATTTTAAATAAGGAACTTTCATGTAGGATGAACAAACTACATTCCATTAAAAATCACCTTCATTGTTTTCTGTTAAAAAATTATTTCTGCTGCAGTAAAGCTTTTCGATCAATAAAATTAATCTTTCTTGAGAATCATCTAGATGTAATCCGCTATATTTTGCAAAAAAATGTAACGCTTTTGATAAATTAATTCATAAGCAAAAATTATCGTCTGCATAATTGTATTCATTCTCGATTAAGAAATTAAAAAAAATGCAAGCAACTCAATTTTTTGAAAAAAAAATTATGCTATATACACTTGTCTGGAGTAATGGTCATAACTCCCTAAAGCTGGTTTCATTAAAATCACAGTGAATTAAACAAAAGCGCTCGTTAAGTGTTTTTGCTCTATGGGTTAAAACAGCTAAGGTTAATATCTGAAATAATTGTACGACATGTAGATTTTTTTCCCTATGTTTTTTGTTTGTTTGAATAAAAATGCCATGATTGTGATTATTACTCCTGTAACATATTTTTAAAAAGGAGACATTTATAAATCAAAATGCTGTAAATATGCTTAATCCACTTAGTTTTTTATGAATTCATTTTGTTTGTATGTAAAGAATTGCAAGCAAAGAAACAACATTAAAATTCAATCATAAAAATTTAATCAAGATTCAAGAACAACAATAAAAAAAACGTAAAAATGTTGTTTCTTTGCTGGCAATCCCTTACATACTGACAAAATGAATTAATATAAAACTAATTGGATTAAGCATATTTACAGCATTCTAATTTATAGATAAAATGTGATGTTTTTTCAAAAATATACGCCTGATTACATGAGGTAGAGATTTATTATTTCCTCATTAATAATTATTTATTCCACCAAATTACATTTCCATCGAATTTGGTAGTTCTAGGTTAAATGGTCCACCCTAAAAAGTACACACAAGAACACATTAATAATCGAAACCATTGTTTCTTACAAAACGTACATCGTTACCGTTACAAAGATGTGTTGGAAGGAAGAAATACCATTGCGTACGAAATATAGTAATTAATTATGCTATCAATAGTAATAACTAATGAATTAAATATATGTAGATCAAATTGTAATAAATTAATGCAGTAATATAATCATTTCTTACATTTATTTTTGTAATTTAATTACATTTGTTACAATGCTGTGATACGTTTGTTACTTTCTTTGTCACAATGCTATATAGAATTAAACAGTTATTCCATTTGGCAGCCGAAAATAAAGCATGCGTATCATATGAGTTTTCATTTATTTCTTCTAGCATAAAAATAATCAGTGTAATTAATAAGAGATACTCAGATGTGCTATTTAATATTTAATGTGCTATTTAAGGTAGGGAAAGTTAATAGTTCATTTAAATAATTTATAAACGGAAAACGCTTTCTGGATATTTTTATTGCATTTTCAACAATAAAGATAGGTACAGTTGCACAAATAGATGGAAATAATGCACTCTTAATTATAACGTATATTTGATTACTTGCAATAAGAATCACAATTTCATAATGAGAAATGCCGTGAAATGAGTATTTACTGAAATTCAGATGTCGCTGCATCTTTTATGAATTTCTGAAATATTTACATTATATTCTGATTAATTTACGTCTTGATATGTTTTTCCCTACTACAAAAAAATGATATTAATTATCCCAAAATATCATTCAGATTATTTTCAAATAACACATAGCTATACCTTGAAAAAAATATAGTTCGAGTGGCTGCAAATGATATTTCAATAAAAATGGTGAAAAAAATTCATTCATTGAAGAGGTTAAAGCAATATCTTGCAATTTTGCCATCTTAGTCGCCTTCTGGTTGGTTAACTAATGAAGAATTACGTTTAAAGCCATGAATACAGAATACATGGAAATAAAAAAATTGCTTAGGTAATACATTTTTTTATTCTCTGAATATATAGGCCTCTATCCGTTCCAATATTTTCACTAATAAAACTTGCGGGAGTGGTCTCCTTAAAACTCTCTCGTATACTCTATAATAAAGGTGCTAACTCAGAGGAAGCCTTGCGTGTCACTGGCTTAAAATAGTTGCGAAATATTAATTTTGGTCAGAATTTATTATTTTTTTTATCATTTCTGAATATTTCTTGTGATCCTTTGTGATAGTTTTGAAGATTAGTTTCTGACATGCGGTTAATAGAACCCTAAAATCAAATTTGTGTTTTAGCCTCGTTTTTTCCAACGAATTATAACAAAAAATGACACAAAACTAAATATGTAGTCACAAAATCACGTATCATATTTGACACATTTAAGTCATTGCGTCTCTGAGTTATCCTACTAGCATACTTTTGGAAGTACAGATTGATAAAGAGTCAATCCTTTGCTCTATTTATTTTAAAATTTAATAGGTATCTACACAATAGACGTTAAATCTGCTTACTGAAATTTATTCATCCGGTTCTCTTTTTTTTTTTTTGTAGTTATAGTGTTAAATTATAATTGAACATCTGAACAAGCAGGATTCCTCAGTACGGAGTTTGCTCATAATTTCATAGAAAGATAGAATTTGTAAGAATTGTATACCGAATTTCATCCATCTAGCTCAAAGCGTTTTTGAATTATCTTTGTCACAGACAGACAGACAATCGGGCACTTTCCAAAAAATGTGTTTTCCGGACTGAGGGAGGTCGAAAACTTAGAGACACACCAAAGTCTCGAGTTCGGATTTTTCGACGATAATACATTTTCGATACTTTGTACAGGAAGGGTACTGTATTTGGTTATCCCTTAATAATAATGGGATGTACCTCCTACGGGAGAAGTTGTTCTGTGGCTGGTGATGACTCAACCATAAAATAAATTAATCCATCTCAACGTTACGATTATTCAGTAATATTCGAATGCCTTCTGGCCGTGCGTAGTAGCATTTTAGGGTTAATTTATTAGTCACCAAGCACTTTATTTGTTATTTCTCATTCCTATTTCTGGCTTTGAAATTCAGTATTTTCATAATAATTATATACATATCGTTACATTTCAGCTTCAGATATTCTGTTTTTTCACCTTTTAAAAACGGTCCAATGCATGCATCTGACTTGACATTTTTGATACAATCTTCAGATCTGAAATTAAACAGAGTACCTTTTTTTCACAATTCCATGCGAGACATGCAAAATACAACTCTAAATTCATACGAAAGAAAGCAACGTGCTTGGTTTGTTCCTGGTTTTTCATTGATTTTTAAACTTAAATAACGCATATCTTATTTATCTTTGCTTTTACAGCTTTCGTTTGCTCTTTTAATTAATATAGGATATTTATTCCTATGAAGAGTTTCTTTGAATTGTTTTTAAATGTAGGCGATATTCTTGTATCAGTTATTTGGATTTGGCTAACTTTTTGAACAACA
>JAPMOR010117117.1:21352-32405 GCA_026543865.1 Argiope aurantia
TTATTTATATTTATATGAATCAATTTCATATTTGTGGTCCCTTAATCATCTCTCTCAAACGAGCTTATCTAAAAGATTAAGATTCAGCCCCCATCCTATCCCTTTAAACCTAAATGAAGATTTTCGAAAAAGCTTCTTTGTGGATGCCAAAATAGGGTAATATAAATACGATATCCTAAAATTATTCAGCTGATTTAAAATTAAACAAAATAAAATAAACACACTGCAGTCAAGAAAAAATTCTGCACATATTTAATTAATTTTTTTAAATGCAATTAACATCATCCAGTTTTAGAACGACTCCTTACTGAAAAATACCCAAACGCGCATTACTTCAATTACTTAACTGAAAAACTGTAATGTCTCAATTTAATAATTCATAAACATAAATGACTTTCCATGCATTTTCCCTCATTTTTAAGCATTAAAAAGAATGCCTATAAAAGCAGATAAATCCACAGTGTATTATTTTATCTCAGCTGCATTATTTTTAATTGAGAAATATACGCTTATTTGCATTAAGAATTATAACAACTAAAAAGATTTTTTTTACAAGAAATGCATTTATTGAGATTCCTGGAAAATTAAACAAAAGCAGGCACCAACGGCTTTGCAAAAAATAATTGCCTTGAATACCTGGAAGAATCATTTCACATTTTGACTTTTTTTACGCCCTTCAATAAAAATGCTTTAATTTTCATGACATTCAATTAGATTATTTTCGAAATGTGTCGCGTATTCATTAATTTAAAAAGGAAATGAATCTAGTGTCGTTGTATATGTCTTTTAAAATAATAAGAATAAAAAATGATTTAATTAAGACACAAAAGCACTGCATGGAAAAATTTGTTTAACGTATTGCATTCGCTCGCATTTTGACTAATTGAACTAATAAAGACTAATGTCGTAGCATATAAATTTTCTGACAAAACAAGCTCAAGATGTCTTTTTTCTTTCCATCTACCGAGTGTAAAGTCTTTTGTTCTCTTCAGAGCTCATGATATTTAAAACATATATTAACACATTTTATTTCAAAAATGACAATAATTGTAATAAAGATAATAAAATTTATTCTTTTTTTATAATTTTATCCACATAAAAAATGAAACAATTCGACAAATATGGAATCAACCTTATATTTACAATTAGATGCCTTTGAAGAGCAGAATGATTCTGAAAGATTAGTGGTATTTAAAAATATCCTCAAATATTTTGTGCAATCATATTTTAATAGCTGTCTTAACAAAATACTTTTTATACTTCTAATTTTTATGAACATATAACTCAAATTGTTTGTGAAACTTTACATCGTTATATCCATTTTTTATTATTTCGCTACTTTTTATTCTATATCGTTGAACATTCATTTATATATCAGGAAAGAGCAGCAGATTTTAAAAATGAATTCACTTTAAAGCTTTTCGCTATTTATTGCTTCTGAAGGTAAGTAGTAAAAGTAAATCTAGAGAAGTTAAATGATTTTTTAAACTGAAACCTAGATTACTCTGAAACCTAGACAACCTCTAAATGTTACCCTTATCTTCATGCATTAACCCTCTAAAAGATGTCAAGGAAAAATAATAATAGCAACTATGGAAACGATTAGTTTAAAGTTGAATATTTAAAAATTAATTATTTTCATTGATAAATTTAGTGAAATTTACTTAAAATGTATATAAAAATTCAAAAAATTAAAAAATTAAAATGTATTTAAAAATTTTAATAAATTATACGGCAAAAATATTATTATTGAAAAAAATTTTATTTTGAGTTTCAAGATAATCTCTGCAATAATATTTTCGAAATTGTGTGAAAAAAATTCAATTTTTTATTTGTGTTTTTTAAGTAAAATTTAAAAAAAAACATTGATTCGAGGTTTACATGTCCATCCTCCAATCTTATATTATGCGTTAAGTTAGGTACTTTTATTGTAAATTTTCTTGCCTGTAGAGCTTCAATATACACAGAGACACAAGCACTAACTCACCTTTATAATTAGTAGAGATATAACAATTCGCAAAATTTGTTCATAATTCAGTTTAAGTTTTTAATAATATTTGGGGATTTTTCACATATATAAATATAGCTGTAAGAGTCTTGCTTTTAATGGCTTTACTTATATTTTTAATGCTATTTTATCTTAATGAATAAATTTTAATTTTTATGCGGCAATTATTACAAGAAAGAAATACTTTGTTAGATGGGGAAAAAGTTTACTGTCTGTTTTTTGAATTCACTGAGAAAGAAAGTTTTTATAAATGTTTACCGCGATATTATATAAAAGTAGACATATATTTCGCTATTTTTGAGACTCACCCGTGCAAATTTCAGATAAAAGTGAATATGTGATTTTAAGTTAGAAAAAGCAATGACAAAAACAATTTAACGAAATATCTTAATGTGATTATATCCCGGATATTATTAAATTATCAATGAAAAATATTTTTCATATTGGTTGTTTCTTAGACTCTATTGCACTATTTTGAGGGTTTGATCATATTTGTATTCATACGTTAATTTTCACTTATTTTTTTCTTTTTTGTAGTTATTCATTTTTTAATCATTTATATTAATGTCATTGTATTTCACATTTATCTCTCAAACAGAACCCTTCGAGAAAATTAAGATTCAAACAAACACACTATCTTAAATCTAAATGAGTATCTTCAAAAAACGCTTCTTCAAAAGCAGATATAATAAATAAAATCTCAAAAGATTATTCTGCTGACTTAACTAAATAAAACATAATAAGCATATTTCAATAGTCAATAAAAAACATTATCCTCATATTTAGCTAAGTTAATTATTTTTTTAAATGCAATAAATAGCATCCAATTTTTCCACGAATCCTTACTGAAAAATACCCAACCGAGCAATTTATTTCAATTACTTAGATAAAAACTGTAATGTCTTAGTTTAATAATTCATAAACATAAATGACTTTCTACATTTTCATCATCTTTAAGTAAAGAGAATACCTATAAAAGTAAATGCACAGTAGATTCTCATGTGCATTATTTTTAATTAAGGAATATACGATTACTTACATTAAGAATTAGAATAACTTATTTTTTTTTAATAAATGCATTTATTGAGAGTCCTAGAGAATTAAATAAAAATGGGCACTAACAGTTTTGTAAAAAGTAATTGCCTTTAATACCTGGAAAAATCATTTCACATTTTGACTTTTTAACGCCCTTTAATAAAACTGCTTTAATTATCATAACATTAAGTTAGATTATTTTCCAAATGTACCGTATATTCATTATTTTGAAAAGGATAGGAATCCAGTGTCGTTGCAAATGTCTTTTAAAGTAAGAAGATCCTAAAAATGATTTAATTCAACACAAAGTTGCAAAAAGCACTGTTTTCCGCTTTGCATTCTTTCGCATTTTGACTAATTAAACTAATAAAGACTGATGTCGTAGAGAATACATTTTACGAGAAAACAGGTTCTTGTGCATTTTTTTTTTTCATCTGCTGAATGATAAGATTTTTGTTCTCTCTACAGCTCATGATATTTAAAAGATATATTAACACACATTTATTTCAAAAATGATAATAATTACTATAAAGATAATAATAATTATATCATTAAATATATTCTGTTTTCAAAATTTTATTCAAAAAAAAATGAAACAATTCGAAAAAGACTTAATCAATCTTATATTTACAATTAGACGGTTTTGGACTAGAAAATGATTCTGCAAGATTAGAGGTATTTAAACATTTCTTGAAATAGTTTGTATAATTATATCTTAACCATTTAATTGTTTTATTTCCATTACTATCTAATAAGATCCCATTTTCTATTTTGGGAATATTTCCTTATTTTGATTCAAATGGAAATCCATTGAATACTTGAATTATCTATGTATTCGAAGTAATTTTAATATTGAATTAAAGTTATTATGAATGGTTTACTTTTTGCTTACAACTATCAAAATTCGATAAATCGATGAACGTATGGCATACGGGCAAAACGGTTAAGCGGTTAATAGCTTGTTTAACCAAATATTTTTAAACTTCAAATTTGGAAAGATGTATAACTCATATTATTTTTGAAGTTTTATACCGTTATGTTAATTTTTACTTCTTCAATAACTTTTATTCTATATCTTTGGCAGCAGGTTTTAAATATTGGTTCACTTTAAAGTTTTTTTTTTTACTTTTATTACTTCCAAATGTAAATATTAAAAGCAAACTTGGAAAAGATGAATGCTCTTTTAAAGATTGCATTACACTGAAACCTAGTCAGTTTCTAATTGATCCGAGGTGCTCGTGCCCATACTCCAAAACTTATATTATGTATAAAGTTTTTTTTTTTTTAGTTCTAGTGTAAATATCTTGGCCTGTAGAGTTTCAACATACACAGAGATTGAAAACTAATTGATCTTTATAATTAGTTGAGATATAAGAATTCAAAAAAATTAACTTAATTCAGTTAAAGGTTTTTTAAATAATATTTGGAGACTTTTCACATATAAATAAAGCTTTAAGAGTTATGTTTTTATTGATTTTACTTATATTATTTTATGCTATTTTATCTTCTATATTAGTAATTCAATAAATCAGCTTTGTTTAAGGCAAACATGGTTTAGTATAGTTTCTTTCAATTCGAGGCTAAACTGCTAATTTATAAAGCTCTAATAATAGAAATACACGCATTATAATGGTTTAAACGAAGTAAATATTTAATGTAACTTGAGTCAATAAATACACTAATAAATTACGTATGCTTAGCTTTTATCTAAATCCTCTGTTCTTTGAATCATATTTAAAAAAAATATTTTTCGAAAGTTAATATTTTAAATAAAAAGAGTTGCACTCCATTCAACTAAATCAATCACTAAAACTGCCTGATTTATGAAAATCTTAATATCACAATTCTATAAAAATGGGCGACCGTTTCAAAGAAAATATGCCAATCTGGACACAGGCTTTCTCTTGTCTGATAGGCCTAAAAATATGAAAATATTGATTATTCTAAACAATTTAAAACTTCATAAATAGGTTGGATTTGCTAGCAGAAGAGAGAAACTTTTATTTATTTATTAAAAAGTTGAAGTGTCAAGAGTATTTCGCAGAATATAATTTCTTTGGTACAAAAGACTGAATAAAATTTTGACTTAATAATTTTTAAAGTTTATTTATAGACCAAAACAAACGAAAATATTGTTATTCAAGTTATTTAAATCCTTTTGAAATGAAAACTAAAAACCAAATTTTAGGATAAATCTGAGGAATTTTTTTTAAATAATTCATAAGATATTACATAAATTATGAAAATTATTATGATATACATATAAGATTTAAATGCCTAACTACTCTGCTTTCAGTGCTCATATTTTAAAAAAAAAGGCTTGGTTTCAGTACAGAATCCTTTTTATATTAAAGTTTAATAATTTCACTTCAATTTAAAGTAGAAACTTTAGGGGAACTGGCAGAAAATTAGAGAGATAAATATTACACTTGACTTAAGACCTTTATATTACAATGAGTCAATAATATAATTATCAAAAGTTGAAGCTTAAGAATATTTAGATGAAAACTATTAAAATACAAATTACATAAAATATTTAATTCAAAATTTTAAAAGCATTAAGACTAGTGAACAGGATGGTCGCCAAAGGCGGCTAGTAATCAATAAAGTTAAATTTTTGTAAGTCAATTATTATATGAAAAAGAAATATCTTTTTAGATTGGCAATGTAAAAAAAGTTTAGATAGCATCGATAAAAAAATGTTTTTAAAATTTTTATACCGTGATGTTATATGGAATTAAATATATATTTCGTTATTTTTCATACTCATCTATGCAAATTTCAGATATAAGTGAATATGTGATTTTAAGATTAAAACGATGATGAAAACCATTTGATGATATATCGTGATGTCATTATGTCCCGGATATTATAAAATTTTCTATGAAAAAAATATTTTACATATTCATTGTTTATTGGCTTTTATTGCACTATTTTGAGGCCTTTAAATGAATTTTCATTTTCCCTTTTTTCATTCATTTTTTTTATTTTTTAATCATATATATTCATATAATTTCATTTTACAATTTTTTTATGATTTAATCATCTCTCCAATGGCACTTATTCAGGAGGATAAGACGCAACCCCTCCCACGTCCTAAGCCTGAATGATGATCTTCGAAAAGCGTCTTTGTAGTTGTTAAAGTAGGATAATGTAAAGAAATCTCAAAAGATTATTCTACTGATTTAACTAAATGAAACAAAATAAATCTATTGCAGTCAAGAAAAAAAGTTATCCAACATATTTAGCTAAGATAATTAAGTTTTTAAATGTAATGAACATCATTAAGTTTTCAACGAATCCTTTCCTAGAAATACCTAAATGCCCATTATTCAATTACTTAGTTCAAAAACTTGTAATGCTTCAACTTAATAATCCATAAACATAAATGACTTTACATGCCTTTTTTCCCCCATTTTTAAGCATTAAACAGAATGCTAATGGATGCTCAGTAAATTATCAAGTGCATTATTTTTAATTAAGGAAAATATGCTTACTTGTATTAAAAATCATAATGACAAAGATATTTTTTGAGAAGTGCCTTTCTTAAGATTCCTCATGAATTAAACGAAAACAGGTACTAATGCAGGTTTGGGAGAAAAAATTATAACTGCTTTAAATACCTGGAAGAGTCATTTCACATTGTGAGTCTTTTACATCTTTCAATAAAATTGCTTTAATTATCATTACATTCAGTTAGATTATTTTCGAAATGTGTCTCATATTCATTAATTTGAAAAGGAAATTTATCCAGCTTCATTGTAAATGTCTTTTAAATTAGGAAAAAAAATGATTTAATCAGAAGACAAAAGCATATGGCATACTTTTCCATTTTATCTAATTGAAGCAATACTTACCGTATACATTTTGCTTCATAATAGGTCCTGATCCATTTTTTATTTGCAAAATTTGTTCTCTCAAAAGTTCATATTATTTAAAAGATATATTAGTACGCCTTTATTTTAAAAATTATAGTATTTGTTACAAAGATATTAAAATGTATTTAAACTTTATTCATGGTAATTTTTAAACTTTATTCACTGAAAAAAATGAAACATTTCGATAAAGACGTAACTGACGTCATATTTATAACTATGCGTCTTTGGCGATCAGTTGCTTCGGCAGGAATATCAGTAACTGAAACATTCCATCAAATAATTCATACAATTATATCTTAAAAGCTTCCTTAACAAAATGAAACGAATACATTTCATTTATAACATATCCATTTATTTTAGAATATATATTTTGATACACATTTTAAATCTATTTTAATTTCTTATCTAGAAAAGGGAGTTATAAATTTTCATTTCACTTTATAAAATGAACTCATTTGATTTATTCTGACAAATGAACATTACTACCCCCTAGACACAGACGGGTGCGGAAACTCCCCAAGTTGTCCAGAAGTACATTAAATTAGTTGTCACTTCTAGAAGTGAACGATGACGTAATGCCTTGGATTCTCATTTATAATATTCTCATCAACGAAATCCTTCGAGTGTTCGCAATCATCGTAACAAAAGGTGATCCGCGTGTCATTTTGGAGGATGGGCGCAACCGTTCGGAGTCATCGAGCGCAATTTATTAGAATGATAATTTGTGGCTGGTATGTTGCATTTTGAAATATTGCTCTGCCCGGTGCATATTTCATCGTTAAGAAGGGCTTTAAAAGCCTGCAAAGCTTACAGCTCAGTTGTTTAATAATACAAGGATTGTATGGAGAGAGAGGGTTAAAGGGGGTAATTTCATTTCATTTGTAATCATTATACAGATTTGTTCGTAATTATCCATGTATATAGCCTTGGTTGATAAATAATATAATCAACTCTGACTTTCTCTCATCTTTGTTTAGGACATGACAATAGTCAATTAAGATTTATTATAATGAGGCATTTCAGCACTAAATCTATAATATTATTATTTTGTACAATTTGGGTGTGATAAGAGGACATTTAATTAAATTTGTATTATTATGATATTCATTAAAAAATTTGAAGCATTTAAAAAGAAGTTAATATTAAACTCATAATTTTATTTCTACTCATGAGTAATATTTTTGCTTTTCTCCTACAATCTATGCAAAAAATATAAAATAAAAACTAGTCTTTTTAACCATGCATCCGAGATGGAAATAATAATAATACGTTAAATATTTAATTTTGTATACTCTAATATGGGATATCCTCTTACTAATTTATAATTCATTGAACAATAGTGGACTCGCTTTTACAATAATTAGAAAAATTATATGTACGAAATACTTATGCATTATACATAAGCATTTCATAAAACTACATTATGATGTATATTTTATTGTCTTATTTTGGCAACTAATGCGTATTTATGACTGTTAATGTACAATTTTGCGTAATTAAATTAGTTTTATATCAAACATCGAACATTTTACATTAAACATCGTTCAAAATTAAACATATCCTCAAAATCACACAAATAAATAAATTTCCATAAACACTGCGGATTTCCAATGTAGGATGTTTTAGATAAAGTGATTTAATTTAGAGTGTTTTAATAAAATATCTGTAAAAGCTTAATACTTAATCTTTAATGTCTAATTTTAAATTGAACTAATGATTTTATTTAAAGAGAATAAATTTTCAGCTTTATAAAGATTTATTTTTCTTATTAAACATGGAAAATTCAATAAATAAATAACTTAAAGGATTACTAGTCTGATTTAAATTGAGAGTGATGTGTTACTATTTCTATCCCGCATTTTCACTTTTCAATGGACTTCCAATTACTCTTATTTCAGAAATTTCTTCATGAAAAATAATTTGCAAATGCTGTTTATGTGCAGCAATTTTATGCAATACCGAATAAGTCTAATAAGTTTTCACATTGGAACTTCCAATCACATTTTGCATAAATGCCAAACAAATTGCTAAAAAAGGGATTTTTCAACACTGGAAAATTTTCTATTACATATAACATTTAAGCTGAAAATTTATTGATTAAAAAATGAATATATCAATTACTGATAATTATCGTGGATAAATTTCAAAAATCTATTTTCGAATGAAGATCATGCAAATATGTTTTTGGTCAAAAAAATATTTAAATCCTTGCATCGAGAAGGTGAAAAATCCATGTGGAAAAAAATTAATTTCCAAAGGTTATTTTCTCAAAGAATTGTGGACTAAAGTCTATTTGATTTTCAAAGGGCGATATCATGAATGAAAATATCGATTATATTTACAATTAACATTATCGAGATATTTTTGTACTACATTTTCAGTATCAAATACAATTTTATACATTTTTAAATCACTAATCTTAAGATTTTGCTTAAAGTGGATTTAAAAAAAATTCTTGTATTTTTTATGTGGTTTTCATTTATAGATAAGTATAATTTAAAAATTAAAGAATAAGTAAAATATAATTTACTTATTCTTTAATTTCGTTATAATTAATATTCATTCAATTTATTTATAACTGATTTTTAATATTCTTAACAACCCATTAGTGTTATATTATTTTGGGGAAGAATCCTTTACTTCCAAAATCTTTTACCACGTTCAAGCTTATATAATAATGGGTAACAGACGAAAAAGTTGTCAAACAAAAGAAAAGACTTTCGACGCATTAACTGATTCTTTTAACTTTCCCCTTGAGAATAAAGCACTTACCTATTCTCTTTTGAAACATTTCTGGTTAGAATTTCCTTTCTTTTTGGAGGTCTACAATGTTGTATTTTGATTTCTTGAAAATGTTATTTCTTTTTATTAGAATGTACAGTGAGATAAAGAAATTGATAAAACGTTTTCAAAAGTTCTTTTATACATTGTTTTAAATTACTTTTAAGGTTTCTTTTTTTTTTTGTCTTCTTCCATTAAAGTCGAAAAAAAAGGAACATTTTCAGACATCCACTAATTATTTTTAATTAGCTTAAATATAGTAAGTTGGTGAAAATAAAATGATATAGTATTTAAGTTTTTACTCATTATCTATTTTCTGCAACATCGTCGTTATATTGTTTCTGATTATTTTTTTATTTTAATGTCTTAAAGTTTTTTTCATCAATTGCCATTTCAAGTATTTAGACTAATATAATAAATATAATGCAATATTTTTAGCAAATTTGAAATAGTTTCATTAATTAGATTATATTTATAAAAGTATTCAGTAAATTTAAACGCTAAATATAAAATTTTAGAAATTGTCTGATGTTAAACTATTTTAGGTATCACTAAATATTATTGTTAAAATTATTTAATACACAATGAAATTATCAATCTGAATTTAATGGGTTCAAATCATTAATTCAATCAATTTTCAGTTGTTATTTTTTACTTAATTAACATTGGCGTTATTTGTAAACTAATCACCTTTTCTACCTATAGAAACTGTCAATTTCGTTTTCCTGAGTATCCTTGACCATTTGCATAAGGCCGTATTGCTTTCATAGATAATTTCCTTTCTACGCTTTACAGTAAAATTAATTCCTGTTTAAAAATATATATTTTGTTTATTACATCTATCTACCTCTCAATGTATAAATAGTCATTTCAAATCTTGATATAAGTGGCAATTTCTTTCTTTTTTTAAAAAAATTTAGTTTTACGTTTTGATGAAGGAATCAGAGAAATAATCTAAGCTTGGGGAAAACAAAATCGAGATTTGTAGAAGAATTAAAGTAAAGTTTAATATATATTTGGAAAGACATTTTTTTATTCACTATAACCCTTTCGTTTTCATGGATTTAAAAAATTGATTCGTCATTTTTTATTCCATTAAATGATTTTTTAACCCAGTATTCAAATGTACTGAAAAATTTCAATAACAGTTATTGTGCATGCCAATAATTTTTAGATTCAGTTTAAACGAATATACTTTTCACAAAAAATTATAGAAAGACAAACTATACAGCAAAACTAAGGGATAAAAAAAACAATCTGAAAAATTATAGTAAGAATTATATGATTAATTCATAGATGTTGTATGAGCAAATCATATAGTGTTTACATTATTAATATTTTAAATAGTTTA
>JAPMOR010117118.1:0-22890 GCA_026543865.1 Argiope aurantia
TGTATCTTTATGTTGAACAAATGGGTTTTCAGAATTCCATATTCGGACATTGTGTTATTAACCTTGCCTAGTAAAAGCACTGTCATCCGAAAAACAGACTCATTTAATATAGTAGTTACCATTACTATGTTGGTTGCTGTCCTTCTCCAGGCTTGAGCAATTTACCTTTTATTTGCACACAAACAAAGTATCTTGAATAAAAGTTTAAACACTGTGCTCTGAGTAACGACAAGTTCCTTTAGAACACGACAGTGGATTTTTGCAAGGTCTTTGCTTGATGTTTTTAGAATGAGTACGGTCGGAACCATATGCATATGCACTCAGATTTTTCTTTCAGACTCGCCATTTTCAATTACCGATGTTAGCCTTCACTTTGCATATCACTGAGCATAGACGTGAAAAAAAAAACTGCATAAATAAGGGTAAAAATAATAGAAAAAGCATGTATCTACTTAAAATAGATTTTCTTAATAATTTTTTCTTTGTAGGTACAAAATTTTGCGTATGGTCATTGTATTAAGTTATTTTACAATCAGCTTCATCTCCGTATTATTTTTTTACAATTTTTTTAAAAATCTATACTTATATGTGCTCACTGTGTGTGTGTTGGCGCTCTACAGACCAGACCGTTTCACCAACAGCTACCATTGTGCCAACAGCTAAAAACTAATCTTCTCACCAAAATAATCTTTTCATTTTCCCCACCGCCAAATGAGAAAGGCTTCAGTTTTTTTTCCCACACTAATAAGGCTAGGCTTAACATTTTTCGGCTGATTATTTCAAACGATTCTGCTTATTTTCTTAATGTTTGATGCATTCAAAATTCAGCATTGCTAATGAATCGATCTTTCATATTCATTCTGAAGTAATTTTGAATTAAAACAAAACAGAATAAAGGAAATTAAAAATTTCTAATCTGCATAGCGTTACCCCAACTGGCGTGGAAAAATTCACGCATTTGCTTTACCATAACTTGCGATGAAAATTCACGCATGCGCATTCGGTTCTATTGTGTACAATTATTATCTGCGGATGCGGACTTGATTTAAATTATTTTTAGGTTAGAATTAAATTGTATTTATGTTAGCTATATATTTTTTGTATATGCTCTTAGTTTTAAGTACATCGTTTTTTAAGTAGCTTTTTTTAACCTATTTTCAACCGATTATTTTAAAGATTCGTTTTATTTTCTTAGTGTTTGATGCATTTAAAATTAAACATTATTAATTAATCGATCTGCTCAAGATGAATCTGAGAAAATTTTGTTGACAAATTCTTGAGATATTACATAAATTAAGAACGATATTCGTTAGTGCCTATAAAGTTTAAACGCTCTGAGACTCTGATTTCTTTAATCATATTATTAAAAAAATTTCTTTATATCAGTAAAAAATATTATTATATTAATTACAGATTGATCCTTTCCACTTTAATTTAAAGTATAAATTCTACGGGAGCTAAAAGAAAATTAGAGAGATACATATTACGTTATGACTGAAGGCCTTTATAATATTATGAGTGAATTATATGACTTTCAAAATTTGAAGTTTTAAAATATTTTGATGAAGAATCTATTAAAGTAGGAATTGCGTAAAATATTTATCATTAAAATTTAAACGAACATTAAGATTGGTGAACCAGCTGGCGCCAAAGGAGGCTAGTGTAACAATAAAGCAAAACTTTAGTTTGTGAATGTGTACTAATTCGTAAGCCTAAGGAGATTCAAGATCACATCGCTTCTGGCTCATTGGTTAAAAATACATTGAAATTCTTTAAAAAATATATACACATTTTTAGAATTACATAATTTTTAGTCAAATTTTATGCAAATGATATATATTACACTAATAATTTTTAACAATAAGATATCAAAATATAGGATTTAATTTAATCAAATGTAATACGTGTTTCTTCTTCCTATGATTTGGTTTGGTTTAGTTATATTAACGTCCCGTGTGAAGCAATACTATGATTATTTTGGAACGGACCTCGTAATTTTGAGCCGCGGTCAGATATCAGGGACGACACCTGAGCTGGCACCCCCATCTCCACACCACACCAGAGTGAGGACGTTTTGTCATGACGGATTTAACGTGCAACAGACCCCCTTGCACGACGGTTCTTCGGCAGAAATGCTAGACCAAATGAAATTGCATTCAGATTAACCCCATTGTTGATGGGACTGTTGAAAGAGCAATAAATCTTCTGTTAAAGAATTCTAAAAATTACATTGTTTTACAACAAATACTTCCGATATTTTTTTATAACGGAATCTCAAATCCTTCTTTTGAATATCTGCACCCATAGTTGTGAGTTTATCGAAAACATTTTTAGTTTGCAAATATTCCAATATGCCTAAAGATAAAAAGCATTCAACCATCTCTGATTCAAAACTGTAGAAAAAAACATCATCTGTATCAAGTAAGTCAAATTCTGCAAATATTATAGAATTTTCAGGGGCGCCTCAAATCGATATTAATCTCAGAGGTTTTTTTTAATTAAGATATCTGAAGAATTTCTTTACTTAGAAAATCACATAAAAATAATAATCAATTTTCAAATTTTAAAATAATTATGTAGCTTGGTATAATACGATCCAATGCGTTTAAAGCATTAATTAAACTGCAATGTCTTCCTATTCCTTGTTGAAATAAATAAATACTTTTTTTACATGAGGAAGTTTAAATTTGTCGAAAATAAATATTAGAAAGTTAGATTGAACGTAAATCACATTTCATGGCTAATTTTCCTTTCAAACTCTTGTCTTCTCTGTTACATACATTATTAATAAGAAATAATAACTCAAAATTTACCTTGGTTCTTTAAAGTGTTTAAAAAATGAATTTAATCCAAGCTAAATACTGCAAGATGGTATAGGTAGTTTTGATTTACATTTTATTAAACATTCTTCCTAAAACACTTTTATTTATAATGTGTATTTTAGCAAAATGTAGGTACGTAATTAAGTTTGAAAGAAAAGACAAGTGGAAAAATTTATAAATCTTGCTTTGTTATACATTTTGGACGAAAGAATAGAGTTATGCGTCCAAAAACTATATAAAAAAAACCCAAATAAATCGGATTAATTTACAGGATCCCTGTCAAAATTATGAAGAATACCATTTGAAAATTTGTTGGTCTGAATTATACTTAAAATATTATACCTTTCTCTTTTTCGGAAACGAATGTCCAAAAAAGGAATTTATAATATTTGTTAAATTACAATGAAACAAAAAGTCCGTCAATCGAAAATTATTAAAATCTCTGCTTCCACATTATACGACGATTTTAATTCTTTATTTCTTTAGAATTTTAGAGAATGTATTGCAATTGTCAAAATTGTCGTATCTCCACGTTTCCGAATCCCCGAGTTTGAAAAACACTATTTTCTCATTAATTTTGTTTCTCATCCTGTCTGTTTGTGAAAACAATAACTTACAAAAACTCTCAGCTGTCTGTATAATATCAGGTAAATTGTCTTTACAACAAATTCGTAGATTTATATCTATTTTTGAACTAAATCCAATCACAGGAAATCTATCTTTCCAAATAAAATTGAACACGGTAGCTATCCAAGTAATGAGCTAGATGTACAAAATTTTGTACAACGTTTTAGCATCTAAAATGCAGATTCTTATAAAATTTTCGTCCAAATACGTCAAAGGAGTGACCGGCTGTAGGGCTATACTTTCAGAAGCATGTAAACATGATTGTAGCCCTGGGTCAAATTTCGGTTCAGTCGGTTGGGAAATATTCATTTAAATCACAAATTCAGTTTTCGGATGTTATAAATCGAGTGCCAATAAAGAAAATTGCCAAAGTTCACGCGATACATTCAGTATAAATGTTCGATTCACGCCAATTATCTAAAATTTGTAATTATTATTCTGCAATTCCGTACATCGACTCACTCGAAATCCACAATTTTTTGAAGGAGATGAGGGATATCAGAGATTATACTATATTATCAGAGAATATACAAAAACGTTTCATGGTTGCCCTTTTTATATGGTTTCCTAGCTCAAAGCTTTTGTGTTATGCTGATCAGAGGCAGATATAATTTCGAAAATATTCTTGAGTATCAAAATAAAAATGCATGCAACAACATATTTGTCATTATCTCGAATTCGAATTTCTTTATGATTATAATATTTCCTTTTCTTAAAATTCTTATACAAGTGAGTGAAAGGAAGAGACAGTATTTAACATTGACCATCCTCAAAAGTTGGTTTACGATTTCATTCTCGCATTTCACGGTGAATCATTAAGTCAACAGACGAGAAAACTTTACGTTTTTTAGCATAAGATAGTAAATTTAGTGACAGTGGCCAGGATTAATCGGAATGAATTTAAGTGCTTGAAATACGTACATTTCCACGAAGTAGAACTCTCAGCGATTTTCAAACGATGTTTCAATAACTTTTCTATTAATAGCTAAAAATGATAATATTAGAAGTAGATTGTAATACATATTGTTTAAACCAGGATATCTTGCCGTTTTAGACATGTCATTAATATTCTGTGTTATTTTGCTGCGTATTATCCACACAGATGATTTCAGATATCTTGCTTGTGGGGACTGTCCATAATGTAAATGTGGGGATTGTATAATGTAAAAAAACTATATTTTTAATTTATTGTTGTCATTTATTAAGTACTAATTTCTCAGAGAAATGCTTGGAGCCTACGCTACCCTTAATGGCAATGCTCTAAAGTTCTACGTGTCATATAATTACCTAGAGTAAGTATTAATGCTCATCAATAAGCATATGATACAGTTCCAAAAGTATTCCAAATAACCAAAAATAAAATACAGCAAGCGTGTATTGGAAAGCACATCTCAAACAACTTTGTTCCTTTTTTATCCCGTTATATACCGCTAGTATATAGACTGAAGTGCCAGCAAAACTGGCACACCAATCTAATATCGTGTAGAGCTCCCACGAGCACGCAAAAGAGCCTCAATAGGGCGATGCATGGATTCAATAAATTTGTGCAGATACTCTATAGACAGTTCACACCATGATTCCTGAAGGGCAGCCCACAAAGCAAAAGGAGTGCGAGGTGGTGGAGATCTCCTAAGGTCAGCACATTGCCAAACATCTTAAACGTGCTCGATAATGTTCATGCCAGGGGAATTAGGTGGCCAAGCGAGGAAAAGACATTCAGAACAGCGCTCCTCAAGCCACTCGGTAACTACTGCAGAGATGTGGAGGGGGGGGCGCATTATCCTGTTGGAAGTGTTCACGTCCATCGGAATGCACACAGGACATGAATGGATGCAGGTGGTCAAAAAAGATGTTATTGTGCCTCTGACCTGTTATACGTCACGTCTAGACGTATCACCGGTCACGTCATGTCTAGACGTATCAACGATCATGTCACGTCTAGACGTATCAACGGTCCTATTTCATACCAACTGCACATACCCCATACCATCACAGAGCCAACACCAGCCTGAACAGTTTTTTGTAGGCATGAGGGATCCATGAATTCACGGGGCTTTCTCCACACCCGTATATGGCCATTAACCCGATACAATTGGAAATGTGACTGAGACCAAACCACGTTTTCCAATCAGTAAGAGTCCAATGACTGTGTTGGCCAGCCCGCCCAAGGCGCACAGCTTATGCCGTACACAGTCAACAGTGGTACACGAGACGGTCTGCGGCTGAGAAAGCCCATATCAATTAGGGTAAGTTGAACAGTGCATACGCTGACACTTGTTGATGGGTCTGCATTCAAATCCTCATCAATTTGAGGAAATGTTGAACGTCTATATCGTATAACGATTCTTTTCGGCCGTCGATGATCTCGTTCTGTCATGATCTTTTCCGCCCGCACCGCTGATTTGAACAGCAGATTTGAAGTTTTACCGGAAACCTGATATTCGCGACACATCCTTGAAATGGTCGTGCTCGAAAATCCAAATTTCATCGGAAATGCTATGTCCCATCTCTCATGCGTCAACGATAAATCCCCATTGAAAATCACTTAAATCTTGATAACCTGTAGTAGTAATAGCAATAATCGTTGTAATAGCCTTCTCAGACACCTGTGTCTTTAAATATGCACTGTCGACCGCATCTCGTAACGTTGATTGGTTGAACACCACCATTATTTGCATACGACCTGCTCAATCTGTTTTTCTGGCTATTCAGTGTATATATTTGCCACATATGAAAGCTCTCCCCTAATGTCTCGAAAATGTATTATAAATCTCTAATAGAATATTTAGATGCTTAGCATTCGATTGTGTTTCAATTGTCACCTAGGAATGCATCTGTACTATAGTTGAATCGTAATTTAATTCAAAAGTGATAAGAATGCTATAAACGTTGCTCGTTCACAATGTTTCAAAGTTTTTCAATAATTTCAACTTTTGCCATAAAGTTTAAAACCATAAAAATGTAATCAGAAATATAACAAATTAGTTTGTATTCTGTATATATAAAAAAATTATATTTAATCATCGGAATTAATTTTTGATTTAATTAAATTCCTTTTTCTTTGTTACCTTCGACTTTAATTGTATCCAATCTCCTGTTTTCAATGCATATTTGTCGTTGATGAGACTTTTGTGGAAAATGTGTCATCCAAATAGAATTTTCCTTTCCCAGATCTGTGTTGACACCACTAATTAGTGTCATGCTTCTGTCATATTCAAATTTACTCCGTGCGCACCCGATGTTACTTTCTTTCCTTTTTTGGCCGTTCACAGATCTGTTTTTCGTGCATGCGTAATAATTCTGTGTTTTGTGAAACACGTCGCATTAACCCAAAACTGTTTAAGGTTTTCGCATGCGGCGCTAAATATTTTGAGATTGGAAGAGTTGACTGTTGCCATTCCAAAATTTCGATTTTTTTTCTACCTAAAACTGTAACCGAGAAAGCCACAGTGTCGTCGTTCATTTCATATCGATCGATTGAACGGACATTCAGCTAGAAGTCCATACATTAGCAAAGTTTTTTTAAGATCTGTCTGTATATGCAAATGATGCTCTGGTATTCGACACCTCTCATTAACCCTAATAAGATGAATTACATTAAAGCTTTTAAATATTAAATAGGAAAGAAGATCGGTAGCTTGTAACTGTAGAAATGATGCGCTTGTATTCGGATAGAATGACGTGAATGCTAATTGGTACACTTGCGAAATTCTTAATTTTTTAAATTAGGCTCTAAATTCTAAAAATTATCAAAGTGTACATACTATGACTCGTAAAATTGCATTATTCTTAAACACATTGTTAATATACGAATTAAAAGAACGGCAAAATAAACAGTTGTAAGTAATTCCATTTTTTACAACAAATATTGTTGAAATGTATTTTCTTAACAGAAACCAAAGTCATTCTTTTTTACTGTAACAATATATGAAACTTTCTTATAAAAGTTTCATTACAAAATATTCTGTTATGTAATTATAAATAAATGATTAAGCCACTTGACTCTTACATTGTATACAGGAAAAAAACATCTGAATCGGGTAAGTCAAATTCCTAAAACATCAATGGCATAAGATGGAAACTACTTATTACTAAAAAATAAAATTTGTTACATAAACCCATTTAGATATCCTCTCAGGTAAAAGCGGAATATTTTTATGTTTGAGGATATTTTATACAGAATAATGTGTATCTCCATAACGTGCAGTATTAACTTTGTAAATACAAAAAGGCTTAGTTATATGACGGGCAATAATAATTACCTTTTATAGTTAATTGTAAGCGAGGATTATTATGTTATCTATAATGATAATAAATTTAATAATAACTGAAAGCTAAAGCATAAAAGAAGAAGGTCAATTTATTTTTTAAATGTAGCAAAGTCAGCAGTATCCAATAATATATAGGATAGTGTTGACGAGATCGTTTGTTCAATCCATGCGATTTTCTAACTCCGATGCTATGGATACGGAATACGCAAAAACTTAAAATATCGCGTCAGTAATTCGTTAAGAGTGAAAATGAAATTAATGGATAATTGATGTTGAAAACATCAATTATCCATTTATTAAACATTTATGTTTTTGAAATAAAGCTTTATTATTTGAAAAGATTTTAAATTAAGAGCTTTAAAATAATATATGACTCAAATTAAAATTAAAAATCACGTGAGTAAGATGCAAAATTAGCATCAATATGCACATAGCATGAAAAAAATAACTTGCAAAAATTATACGAAATAATTCGGAAAACAATTTTCAAAATGTCTATTAGTTTACTCATTTACATCAATTCCGATTAACTATGCTATTGTATTACAAAAAAAAAAGTTTACAACAATTTTTATTGACGTCCATTAAATCACATTATAACTGCACTTGTTTAAAAGTGCAGAGTCAATTATTTCAGTAATGAAGAATTAGACATATTTACAATATTCGTATTCGTAGATGAATAAATATTTCAAGGTAGTTAATACTTTAATACTGTATGTCTCCGTTCAGACACTAAAGAAAAATCACTGCATGGATATATTTTAATTTGATAAATGTACTTTAAAGAGAATATAAGATTAATACGATGATAACTGAACATACATTTGGTGTTGAAATTGCTCAATCCATTAGAGAGAACAAGATTTACTATAAAGAGCTTTTAAAACAAAAATTGGTGAAGTTATTAAATGATAATATAAATTTGGCTTACACAGCAACTATGAAAGTCTTACTGAACAGCATTAAATAAAACAAATTTAAATTTCGGTGAAGCTAAAGAAAACTTGTAACCATTTAAATACAATATTTTTTAAATATTAAAATTCTCAATTTCGGAACATAATACAGAAAAATGTGCAAAATTCTTGCATCCGTTTTATTTAAAAGAATTTTTCGTGAACTTTTCAACCCTGAAAAATGACAAATACGTTTCCCTTATTCTCGAGAGAACATTTGTCAAATTTTCATAAAAAATCAACATATTAATTGCTAAGCAATATTTCCTTCAGTCAAGGCTTTCAATTAACAATTTTTCTTCCACTTCAGGTACTTTCCCCTTTCTCATTATGGATCCCAGAGATTTTCTCTTCGAACTGTGGTTAATAATAATATTTATCATCTATAGTTTCAGAATATCCAGTACCTTCGACCTATTCACATTTATTATATATTTCACAATATCAGTTCTTTTGAAATTATATCCACACGAAAAGAAACGTAACAGCCACAGAAATATCTCTATTCAAGTCTCGGAAATAAAATCAAACAAGCACATTTCCACCCAAACTTCTTCAAATAATACCGCCTCAACTGAAACACAGACAATAGAACTGGACAAGAAACAGAAAATGGAAAAACAAATGCAGACAGATGCAATATTTCTCATTTCAGTTGGCATCCAAACAATAAACCAAGATACAGAACTTAATATGGAAAAAGAAATTCAAAGCGATTCTAAATATTTTAATACCACAGGCATTCAAACAGAAAATGACACAAAGGACAAGCAAACACAAGTCATTGCAAAGCATACCGTTACAGTCGCCTCACAAACAGAAAGCATTTTTCCAACTTCAGAGGACAGTTATAAAGAAGACAAAAAACCAGACAAAATGATAGATAAAGAAGCATCTCCAAAAGAAACAGAAGAATCCCATAGTACAATAGATAACAATTCTTATGCTGCATCACAAAATATTAACGGAGAAGAAGATACCTATTTTAACTTTTCATCCCTCTCAGTCTTATCCTCCGGCTCCATCCAATATAAACAAGAAAAGAAGAAGAGTGGTTGGAGAAGGTTTAAAAAAGCAATGAAAAGAATTACACATCCTTTTAAAACACGTAAGACCTGATCAATAATTTTCTAAAATCAAGTACAATATACATCCTTTTATAAATTAATGCAGAAAAATTTAGTTGGCAAAAATCATCCTTTTCCCTCCAATTTCGTAAAGTTCTTAAACTGCATATTTCAGCGTGTGGCAGGAATTTGATTTTCTGATCAAAAAACTATGAAAAACCTCCAGTAAATTCTTTAATCATTCCAAACGTTCAGTGCCTTTTCTAATTTACTATATAAAAATATTATAAATTCCTATTTTAAAATACGGATTATCATTTAAATCACTTAATATTTTTTTCTGTTTAAATATCTTTCCAAATTGCAATATTTACTTGACTTTTACCAAATCTAGCCATTTTTTATATATATGAAATAGGTATTAAAATGTACCTATATGCTTTCTAAATTTTACTCTCGGTAATCTATTGATTTTAATATATCGAAGGTATATTTTTACCTTAAATCTCAATTCGTTTCCATATAAACATCGCAATTTTCTTTTCACATCTATTTAAATATATGAAAGGTATAATATTTTACCTTGAATTCCTTTAAAAATTGTCATTTTATATTGCATTTTCCCCTGCATTTTTGAATATATAACAGGTATTAAAATGTACCTAAATTTGTTTTTCTAAATTATATAAACAGATAATTTTTTGATTCCAGTTTAAATAAAGGTATATTTTTACCTTAAATCTTTATCTAAATTTTAAACATATATCACAATTTTCGTTTTGGATTTATTTAATATTGTAAAGGTATGCTAAAATACCTTGATTTTTTTTTAATCTTTCAAAAATTATTTCTCTGAGTTAAATTTTATATTATTAAACTTATTATTTAAAACAGGTATTAATAGGTATCTGGATATTTTTCTAAATTTTGAAAACAGAAAAGGGATTATTTTGTTCACAAAGCTTATCTTTTCTTATCATTTTTTTTATTCTTTCAAAATTTGTTCTCCTCAGTTAAATTTTATATTTTAAATCTTATTAATAAGGAAAATGTGTTCACAAATTTTTAATTTATATCCAAAATGTTTTTTTTTCTAATATTATTGTAAATGATCCTCAATATGTTTTTAAAGATTACATTTTTTTACAAGTTTCATACTTTAATTAAATAATTCAAACTTTTTAAAGCTTTTTAATTAGAAATTCAAATTTTTGCCACATGCCAAAATACGTATCTATCATCTTTAAAAAATATTTTCTTCTTCTTTTAAACTAATATTATTTAACCAAGACCTTTTTTTTTAATTCAATAAATTCATAGCAGAAATACCAATAATGATTGTTTTATAAATGGCTCTCCATCCACCCTGCCACCTCTCCAACCATTCTTTAAAAAAAAATAACCATGATGACACTAAAAAAAAATGCAAAAATAATATTCAATAAATAGAAAGGAAGATCATCATACATGATTGCAAAAATAAAGTGAGATCGTAACAAATGGAATTTTACAAAAGTACAATAGAAAAAAATCATCAAAAAATAAAATAAAAATTCAAAAAAAATCGGAACATAGAAGAAATTTTATCAAATTCAATTGCTATTTTACTTCAAAATTGAATTTTTTTTAAACAAAGTCTTAATAATATTCCAAATCTGCTTAGAAATCTAGTTTACTTTTTAATCTTCTATCTATTTTCATCAAAACCCTCAATAAAAATATATTTCAGCACAAAGATGTTTGTGTCACTTGTTATTTTTAAAGATTTTATGTATTACTAGCTGCCTTTGGTGACCAGCCGGTTCGCCAATCTTAAAGTTCATAAAAATTTTAATAATTAAATATTTTATGTAATTCCTACTTTAATAACTTCTTCATCAAAATGTTTTAAAACTTCAAATTTTGATAGTTATATAATTCACTCATAATATTATAAATGCCTTCAGTCATAACGTAATATTTATCTCTCTAAGTTTCTGTTAGCTCCCGTAGAATTTATGCTTTAAATTAAAGTGAAAAGGATGAATCTGCAATCAATATGATAATAGTTTTTACTGAAACAAAGCATTTTTTTTTATAATATGATTACTGAAAACAGAGTCACTTAACGTGTAAACTTTACGAGCACTAAAGAATGTATATCTTAATTTATATAATATCTCAAGAATTTGTCAACAAACTTTTCATGAGCAGATCGATTAATTAACAATGTTTCATTTTAAATGCATCAAACACTAAGAAAATAAACAGAATCGTTTAAAATAATCTGTTGAAAACAGGTTAAAATAAACTATTTAAAAAGCGATATACTTAAAATTATAAGTATATACAAAAAATATATAATTAACATAAATACAATTTAATTACAAAAGCACACAACTAACCTATAAATAAATTAAATCAAGTCCGAATCCGTTGTCAACAATCAGAACACAATGCGCATGCGTGAACTTTCAACGCCAGTTACAGTAACGCAAATGCGTGAATTTTTCTACGCCAGTTGGAGTAACGCTATGCAGATTAGAAATTTTTAATTTCCTTTATTCTGTTTTATTTTAATTCAAAAGTACTTCAGAATGAATCTGAAAGATCGATTTATTAATAATGTTTAATTTTAAATGCATCAAACATTAAGAAAATAAACAGAATCGTTTGAAATAATCAGCCGAAAAATGTTAACCCTAGATTCATTAGTGTTGGGGGAAAAAACTGAAGCCTTACTCATTTGGCGGTGGGGAAAATTTTCGTATATTTTCTTTACTCCAAATTTTCAAATTTCTATGATTTTTTTTTCTATTCAGAGGAAGTTTGTCTGTCCGGATGGTAGAATATGCTTTTACAGGATAATAACAAAACGAAGAGAGCTAGATAGATAAGATTCGGTACACATATTTAACATCTATATTGTAGACACCTGCCAAAGTTTGACACAATTCAATAACGAGCTGCTGTCTGTGGTCTTTCCTTTCAGAAACATGTTAACTCCATAAATCAAAAACACAATGACTGAAATAAATCAAATGAAGTATGAGATTTCTTGAGTAGGTGTGCAGTTTTGTGTCAAATCTCTTTCTTCAATCGATCCAAAAAAACATGCCTAAAATTTTGAAAAACTATTAACCGCATACCAGGGATTATTGGCTAGTTTTTCGCCAAGGATGGATAACCGGATAGATTCAATAAAAATGCTAAAATCACGCCAAAGTTAATATTTTGTAATAGTTGTACGCCAAACTCAAGCAAAGCGTTCTCTGGCAAGATAGGGGTATTAGAAGGTATGCGAAAAAATAACAGCTGGCTTAATTTGGTTATTTTACTTTAAGTTTAAAAAAAAATTGAAATTTGAAAAGAGCTTTAATTTCATAATTTTCAGTGATAACTTCAAAATGTATTCGGGCGCAAAAATGTAGCGTTTTTAAGTCAAAAAAATTATCCTTTCAACTATGTAAATTGTGTTTCTGTAAAATGCTTTATTATTAATTTATTTAAGCTTTTCAACATGGTTTCCAAGCATATTTCATTATGCATATTTCATTACTTTTAAGAATGAAACTGAAATCATTTATGTTTCAGCAAATATTTAATTCATCGCTTGAATATTTTTCCTTTGTTTAAAGTTGTAGAATGATTCCGTTTATTATTTATGCATTTTATAGAACAAACCAGTGGGACCGGTCGTCAAAATTATTCTCAAATATTCTCAAATAAAAATTTTACTCTCCATCTCTCTCAAACAATTGTGGATCTTCGGTAAGGTAGAGAAAACCTTGCACCTGGCGTACAATAGCTAAGAAATATTAGCCTTTCACCTAAAGGTAGCGTTTTTACTGAATCCATCGGGCCATATTTTGAGATTTTTTTTGGGCGATTAATCAATGGCATGCGGTTAGTAATATCTGAAAATGTAATCTTTGCTCTAGACATTATTTCCAAACACATAGAAATAAAAAATCTGAAACAGTGACACATTTGTAGTTACAAAGTCGCATGACCAGGATAATATATTTAAATCATCGTGTCCAAACGTTCTGACATTACAGACCGACAAACCAAAGAAAAATATTCAACTGACTCAAATTCTGATAGGGGTCATCACTACAGATATTCAATCTGCTTTATGGAATTCTATCCATCTAGCTGTTTTCTTTTAATAGTTATAGTGTTCGATTACATTCCAATTAGATGAACAGACGCACTTCTTCTGAATGGATTGTAGAAATTTACAAATTTGGTGTAAAAATCGTATATTAAATTACATTTGTCTAGTTCAGAGCTTTTTTGAGTTCTTTTGGGCACATACACACAGACAAACATTTACCAAAACTATATTTTTTAACTGAGGGAAGTCAAAAAGGCGAAGGTATGTCAAATTCTGGAGTTATAATTTTTCGACAATTACAATACTTCCTCTATACTACCTATATGAGAAAGTAAAAAGGAAACTAAGTAGATAATTGTGGCAAAATGTAATTTTTTAATGTATTACTTTCTTTGTAAACAATTATTAAAAAACGAAAAGTGTGCATTTTTTTTGCGATATTGTTAAAAAAGAAATTTAAGGAAATTATGTAGCAAAAAGAAACAATTAACTAATGTGTCAGTCGCACTACTGCCGCACTACCCAGCATTTAGAAAATATCTGATTTAATTGGAGCATGCGTTGTTTAAGAGTTTTACTCTTCTTTTGACATGTGAAAATGACAATTTACACTTAATTTAAAGTAATGTCATCATTGATGAAAAATAAATATTTTTAAAACTTCAAAAGTATTCGTCTGTTATTAGAACCTCATTTTTGGTTTCATTTATTTCATTTGATTAGATTTATGCATATAATATTAAAGTCAAAATTTCGTTCATCAACAAGCAACAAAAAAAATTAATTTGTACCTAAAATTCTTATTTAAAATAATTATAATAAATCGTGATATTTAAATAAACATTTAAAAAACCATACTGGTATTTCAGTTTCATTATTTAGATCAATAATTAATATTTTAGTTTTTATAGGTGAATAACAACATCGCTAAACAATACCAATTACGTTAGGTATCTAATCGAAGTGCAGGTTGTTGGAGAGATTTTTCCGGTTATTACATGGTTGACATGTTGGCCAATATCTAAAGAACAAATAATAAATTTCTGCTTAAAATTAAACTGCTAAAATATAAAATTTGTATTTAGGCACTGTTCAATGCTAAAAGAAAAAGATGTGACATTCTTAAAATTTTATTCAGTTGAATTCGTTATTTTTAATACCATTGCAGCTTAGTAAATTTAAATTCATTTAAAATAAATATTATTAAAAAAATGTAATCAAACATTTATGTATCTTAAAAATTGTTGCAATTTTTAATTAATTTTAATTATTAATTTCCCGAAAGTAATAAAATGAATATAAATGTTGTACAATTTATAATCATAATTATATCCATAATAAATGCCTCACATTTCTTCATGTTTTCATTTAATAATAAAATGTCTAAACTCTTTCTCGGTTTTTTTCCCCATTTTTTTTATTTTTTATTTTTACAACATTTTTGGTGTCTATGATTTTCCAGCCCCTGTTTTCTACTCTTTTGAATGATGGCTGAATCCACATCTCTTCAGCATAATAAGTTGTACTGTTTTAAGAAATGTTTTGGTAGTTTTAACGATCTATTCGTTTGTTTCTTTATATATAGTTTGGAGGACTCCAAGTACTCTTCAGATGTTCTCATGAGTCATTTTACTTGAACTTTTCAAAAAATACCTGCAATTTTGTAATACATAAGTCTTGTTTATGAGCCGTAAAGAATTTCTGTACCAAAAAAACATTTATAAAACTGAAAGCACTATATAAGAAGTTTTAAAACTCATGAAAAGTACATCTCATGAGTTTTAAAGTTAAAATACTCGTACATTGAAAAAAATGGGTGGTTTAATAAAATCAGTTAAATATATCCCTTTAATAAAAAGTAAAGCAAAATAATATCTGATGCTTCTTTAATATGCAACAATGGGCAGAGAATAATGCCTAAATTTTACACGAATATCATATCTATATAATTTTAAGCATACTACCTTGGAATGTTGAAAGCATTAAAAGCACATTAGCTTCTTAAATAGAAGAATATTGGTTAAATTAAGTCTGAAAATATGTAGCTCTTATAATTAATTATAAATAAGGACTTGAGTTATGCATTGAGATAACAATTGTATTGATAACTGAAAGAAAAATTCTGGAAGAGAAAAATTAAATTATTTGTAAATTAAATAGAAAGCATTTTAATGAATACTATTAGCATCCACAAGTTTTTGGTCTAAACAATTAATTTTCTGCTCTTTGAAACTACGAAAACAGAATGTAAAAATATCCTACATTTCAAGTCAATACTTTGATTTTAAAAAAATAGAAAATTATGTGGGAAACATTTCAGCTTTCTACATATGTTTTCTAAATCAGACTTCAGTATTTTAAAAGCTTTAACATTAACAGCTTTGACGAAATATCAACATAGAACCCAACTTAACATTAGAAATTGGATGTGAAAAGATGCTCATTGTTTAATAATATATAAATGAAATAAATAGAATTACTACCTAAACCTAAAAGAAATAATTTTAAATAATAGCTAAAGTTCCAAAAAATTTCATTTGATTTTACTCATTTCCAAAAATTCCCATCACCATTGTTTATGTGTTTCTAAAACAGTCTTGCATCAATTTTTCTCGACGGACCTTAATTCACATGAATTTTATTCTTCTTTAAATAATTGGAAAATTCCAAATAACTTATTGGTGAAGGGGAAGATAAAGATTTGTATGAGCTCAAATTTTTTATATTAATTATTACTTTTATTAATACGAAATAAGTAAAATTATATTAATTATTATCCTGTATATTTTACTCATGGTTGTCCATGAAATGAAATTATAATCATTGCATCAATGAGATCAAATTAATAAAGGTATTTTAAAATGAACGCTCAAATTTCTGCATAAAATGTAAATGTGGACAAATCAATGTATAACGTCAAATAATAGGCTCCATTGGATTGAAGGAAGTAAGACTTATTCTCCAAAGTTTAACAAAAGAAAAAGAAAATGTTATGAAACGATAATATAAGTTTGTATTTCTTAACAGCAATTAAAATTAATAGCATATGATTGAAAAAAGTATTTTTGAATTTCCTTGAAGATAAAGACATCTCCTTAACCCTTTTCGGAAAAAAAATAATATTTAAATCTTAAAAAGAAGAAAAATTACCGTTTATAAGCTTATATTTTCGGAATATGTCAAAGAAAAATAAACATAATTTTTGCTTAGAATTTATTTAATAGAATTTCTCTTTTCAAATGCAAACGATTGACAGAATAGTTTCCCTTATCTAAAAAAGTACATTTGTCAGATTTCATTAAAATTGAATGCCTTAATTGATAAGGACTGTTTCAAGTTCAGAAATTACTCTTTGCATTATGTGTAATGTATAATTTTTCCTTCGAATGTAGAATTTTCTTTTCACCTTACGGATAGCAGAAAGTTTTTTTTTTTTCGAATTATGACTAGCAATAATTTCTATTATAAATAACTTCATATTAGACATCAGTTTAGATATTTTCACACACACAAAACACAAACTAAAAATTTACCTCAAATTTCAATTGACAATAACGAAGTGGACCAAAAAAATTGGAAAAATTAAATGTTAAAGAAACAGAAGAAACCACCCAAAGCCATGACTCTATCGATAATGGAATACTGAACCACCATGCATTCAGTCCGAAGAAGATACATATTTTACACTGTCATCGCTATTCGTCCAGCCAACCTAAGCAGAAAAAGAAAAAGAATAAGAGCGGGTTTAGAAAAAGAAATTTAAAAAAGTCATTCATGCATCTAAAACAATTTAACATCCATAAATGGTATTCTAAAATCAACAACAATATGTATTTGTATAAAAGACTGTAAAAATAACTTATTAAGAAAAATCATTCTTTCGGCTCTGATTTCGAAGAATCTTAAAATTTCTTTTAGTGGCAATAGTTTCAGTTTCGAATCAAAAGATGTAGGGAAAAAATAATAAGTTACCTGTAACGTCTTGATCATAAACCTTTCAGAATCTTCAGTAATTGTTCTAATTTGATGTATCAAAACATTATTAATCCCTGTATTAAAATATAAATTTCCCAATATCATTTAAATCGCTTCATTATTTTTCTTTTCATTTTCAATCTCTTTTAAAATTTCCATACGTACGTTATTTTTACCAAATATAATTTTTTCTCTTACATAAAATAGATATTAAAATATATCTATATGCTTTCTAAATTTTAATTTCTGATAATCAGTTTATTTTAATATAACGAATATATATATTTACCTTAAGTCTCACAATTAATTTCAATATATCGCAACATTCTTTTTTATATTTATTCAAATATTTTAAAGGTATGATAAAATATTTCGAATTCCTTAAACTTTCAAAATTGTTTTTGAAACATCACATATTCCCTTGCATTAGTAAATTTATAACAGGTATTAAAATGTACCTGGCTTTATTTTTCTTAAATTTGCAAACTGTTAAATGTTCGCTTTTAATTTAACCAAGGTATATTTTTACCTTCATTCTTGCTCTAAATTTCAAATACATACCATGACATTATTGGATTTATTTAATACCAAAAAGGTATGTTATTGTACCTAGAATTTTTTAATCTTTCGGAATTATTTTCTCTGAATTACATTTCGCCTTACATTTTTAATTTACCATTTAAAACAGGTATAAATGTATACCTGATAAATTTCTAAATTTTGAAAACCGAAAACTGAATATTTTATTTACAAATGAATAGATTTTTTTCTTTTCTTTTTTTTCTAAATATTCTTTTAAATTACAAGATAATAATTAAATTTTATATTTCAAATCTAAATGGCTTCGTACTATGGCTTCACATGAATAATTTATTTTATAATTTAAAACCAAACATTCCATGTAAATGAATGAATACAATAAATTTTAAAGCCTTTTTAACATCGAAAAAGTATTCAAAAATTTTAAATTTATATTAAAAAAGTTTTATTTATTATTTTAAGATTTTAATAGATTGCCCTAAGATTTTTTAAATATTTAAATTTTTTTCAAATTTTAATTTTTGGTTAACAATTCAAACACTTAATTAGAAATTTAAATCATTGCAACATTCTAAAGGAAGACTTCATTATGTTTAAAAAAATAATATCTTTATCAGATAAATTCGATATTTATTTTATGAATATGCTTTTTTGAAATAAATTCATAACATAATGATAATAATTATCAATTTTAAAATGATTCTCCTGGCAACCTGCATTCTCCTTATCCATTCTTAAAATAGTATTTATGAAGATATTAAAAATACAAAAATAGTGTATAATAAATAGAAAAGACAATAATGACAATAATTATAAATTTTTGAACCTTCCTTCAAGCAGCCTGCATTCTCTCTAGCCAAACTTACAAAAAATAATATTCATGAAGATACAATAGAAATCGGAAAATAAATTTATTATACATAAAAGAAAATCTTCATCTATAATGGGAAAAATAAAGAAAGAATCCGAAGAATTGAAACTTTACTCAAAAGTGCAATGAAAAAGCCTCATAAAATCAAGAAACTCCACAAAATCAAAACATTAAACAAATTTCATTATGTCGGACTGATATTTCACTTCAAAATTCATTGTTTAAACAAATTCTTTACAGAATTTCAAATCTTCTTAAATTATCCAATATTCTCTTTAATATTATGTGTGCTATCTTCAGCAAAAATCTTAATATTCTTAATTTTTTTTTATTAGTCTTTCTCTATTAATAAAAAATATTAGCATGTGTGTGTGTGTGTGTGCGAGTGCGTGTTGGCGTCTTACAGGTAAGACCGTTTGAATTACAGCTATCAAATTCGGAACATATGTAACTTGGAATTTGGGAATGTGCCCCTTGGAGCGATTTACTTTCATTTTAATTAATTAAAAGCTGTGCAAAATGTTTCCGTTTTCCATCGATAACATCCGAAACTTTTATCCCCCAAATTAAATGTTCTATCAAAGTTTTAAACATTATCTTCAACATGATACCAATTCAATAGTCGTGCAAATTTTTGCTGGCGATTTTTTAAAAATGTTTCTTTTATCCTATGTCTAATAGTAGAGATCCAATTGTTGCGTTTCACAAAAGAAGAAAGGACAGACCTTGCTGCAAATCTTTATCTCGGGATATCTATGACAAATATATTAGATGAAACAAAGAGTAACTTTTGTCAAGCGAATCGCCTCAGTTTGACAACCAGGAAAGAGTTGCGCAACATAAACAAAGACTTTAAGGATAAACTGTTATGCATCAAAATGATGCTACATCCATCGACATACTTGCTAAAAAATTAGGAAATGAAAAATTAGGAAAATTCCGATACTCATTTATAAACCAATTAGAGAGAGATCTTAGAAGACTATCCCTCTGTACATCAAAATGATATTATTAATCAATGTAAGTAAGTTAAATATTATTATAAATTATATAAAAAATATTAGTTCTCTAGAGAGTTTAGTACAATTTAAAGAAAATGTATACTTCTGTATTCGTATGTGCACTTTTTTGTTTGTGTTTTCATATAAATAAAATATTTCTAATTTTTTTTAAATGGAAATTTTCATTCAGTAAAAAAGACAAAGTAATTAATTAAATTTTCCAGTATTTCATTTAAAGGAATGCAGATAAACAAAAAAGCATCATCTGACATAGATTTAAGTGACTGAATGAAAACAAGAGAATATATACAGTGGCTCCCAAAAGTGTTCGTACACTAAAGAAATTTGCAGAAATTGTGTTCTATACTTCTTAATAAAGCATTTTATTAGTTGGGTTTTTTTAATTAACATCTTTAATTAGTTCTTAATAAAACTAAACAAATATTTTTATAAAAAATCAAGTAGTATTGTTCTAAAAAATAAATAAATAAAAAATGTCACAAAATTAGAACACAAAAGTCTTCGTACATCCAAATATTATTTATTTAAATTCATCATAAAAATATCTTTTTCGGTTTATTTTTCTTCTAATTGAAAAATACACTAAAATCGTTTGATTTCAGTATTTAATATCACAATTATTTATTCTATTTACTTTATTCTTAGATATGACGCGCATTCGTAAAGAAACGAGTTTAGACGTATGAAATTAATTATATTTCATTTTAAAGCTGGAAAATCAATTAGAGGCATTGCAACTATAACTAATCTACCTTATTCAACGGTGCAAAGCATAATAAAACGTTACAGAGAGGGAAAAAGGATTGCAAACAAGACTCGTAATGGTCGCCCTCAAATTCTGTCAGCTAGAAGTCAAAGAAATATTGTGAGTAAATTTCTAAAAAATCCACGTCTGAGTGCAATAAAGTTTACTTTACAGTATAATGAATCAAATGGAACTTCTATTTCCTGTGAAACTATTCGTAGAATTCTTCGGCATGTTGGTATATATGGCCGCTCTGCACGAAGAAAATTCTTTGTAAGTCAGAAGAACAGAATTGCTAGGCTTAAATTTGCCAAATCTGTGATAAACCAGCCAGAGAGTTATTGGAATCGTGTCTTATTTGCAGATGAAAGTAAGTTTAACATCTTTGGGTCGGTTGGGAGAATCATTGTATGGAGGGGAAAAAAAGCAAAAAAAAAAAAAAAAAAAAAAACGAAGAACTTAATCCCAAGAATTTAGTTGGAACAGTAAAACATGGCTGTGTAGGTGTCATGGTTTGGGGGTGTATGTCAGCGGCTGGAGTAGGCAATTTAGTATTCATTGATGGTATAATGGATCATAGAGTTTATATAAATATTCTCAATAATAATTTAAAAGTGTCAGCACAAAAATTGGGCATTTTAAACAACTTTGTGTATTACCAAGACAACGATCCTAAGCATACGACCATGAATGTTCGTCTTTTTTGCCTCTATCATTGCCCTCAAACCCTTAAAACACCAGCTCAATCACCGGATTTAAACCCTATAGAACATATTTGGAAAGAATTAGAGGTGCGAATAAGAAGTCACGACATTAAATCGAAAATTCAACTGAAAGCAGTAATGATCGAAGAATGGAACAAGATCCGTGCAGAAGTAACCGACCGTTTAGTTAAATCTATGCCCAAACGTTTAAAAGCTGTTATAAAGAATAAAGGATATCCTACTAAATACTAAACATTTATAAAAATTTAGAAAATTTCATATTTAGTGATGTTTTTGTAAAGTGTATGATCACTTTTGTGTCCTATTTTCGTGCAATTTTATTTATTGTCATTTTAAAAAAATTAATTTGCATCGTAATTAAAATTTATTCTTCACTGTTTTATTAAGAACTGTAAAAATATGCCATGAAAAAATTTTCATGTAAAAATAAGAATATATAATAGTAAATAATGAGGTTTTTAATTGATTTTTGTTGGTGTACGAACACTTTTGGGAGCCACTGTATTTGAATAAACAGTATAAACAGCTTGAATTCATTATAGTAACAAATATAGCACTTATTGATTAAAGTGAATGTTGGCGATTCGTTGGCGATATTCCAATTTTCTTCCTACGAATAACAGAGTAAACAGATACTTATTTTCTTCTCGTAAGTTAAAAGCGAGCTCATAGGTTGGCGCGTTTGCTGCTACATTTGGCAAAATTTGACTTTTTTACCTTTAATTAATAAATACCAAAAATCTAATTAAAATTGGAAAACTATTTTGTAATTAATTAATGATATAAATCTTACATATAAACCCATGTGTTATTTTTTAAAAAATAATAGCTTAATGACAATTTTTATTAATGGGTTACGCCAATTTTAATAATAGCAATTAATGGAATAATAGTAATAATGGAATAATATTAATAGTCCAACAATAAGAAAATATAGAGAAAAAAGTGTATTCAAAAATATTTTTTGAAAGGCAAGGAAAAAATACAAAAAAAACCCTTCATAAATTACTCTTAATTAAAAAAAATAACAATCTTAATTATTTTTCATAAATTACTCTTAATTTCGAAAAACACAATTCACAGTTAGAATACCTGTAAATAACAATTAAATCACAGGGACAATATTTTCAAATAATATTTAATCAGTAGGTAAGATATCTGCAATAT